>CM053793.1:490276119-490426119 GCA_028749045.1 Cupressus sempervirens
ATTGAAATAAATGATAAAGTACTCACCTTGAAGTGTGTATAGGAATATTTCATCCTTATTTAGAGTTGTAGATCTAAACCTATAATAGAACTTTTGACTTTAGATTTGTGATCATAACAAAATACCCAGAAAATGTTATGTTTGTCAGAGATCCAAGAAGAGGTTGACCTAGTGGTAACGTGTCTAGATGTTTAATGATGAAGTCACAATTTTCTTGGGACACAATAGCAAAGTTAACCCAAATTACTCAAAAAAAAATTTGATGACTATTTTCAAGTTCTGTGATTGCAATTTGACTATCTTGCCCATACACATAATAAAACTTTTTTTTTTGTTTTGTTTTGGGTGAATGAGGTCTTGACTTTTTCAATCCCCAGATTGAGGAATAAATATTAAAATTTAAATGTAAAATATGTAAGGAAAGAAAGACAAATTTATGTATTCACCTTTCTTATAAAACCCTTTTAAATAAATATTTTAAATGTTTGTATTGTGTAGATGTCAAATTTGCAATGAAGAATGGAGGAAATCTCCACAAATGTAATGGAGCCAAAAAAAAAAACCACATCATGGATTAGTGGATGTAAATGTATATCACTAAAGAAGATGATTAATACCTCAATGTAGATCTCCTCCCTTGATGGGAAACAAAATGCTAGATCTTGAAGAGGAAATTCTCAAAAAGATTCCTTGAATCTTGAATGCTTGAATGCCTTAAAAAACATGCTTACTTGAGCAATCTTGCATGTATAACAACTCCTTGTGATATCATGTGATGTTGAAATTAGGTTCCTAGTCTTCTTTTTAAACTAGTTTTCATGCTTGAAAACAAAGCAAGCCGATGAGGTCACCTAATTTTTAAATTGAACTCTTGAGACAAAAGTAGCTTTGGGACTCAAATTATTTAGGGAATAGATCAACCTGGGTCAACCTAGTCTAGAATAGGTTGAATGACCTATTCCAAAGTCATCGCAACAAAGAGAGTTCTAGGGGGTCTCAAAAAATATTGTGAAGGTGCTCAAGGAGAGGAAATCGAGGAGGCGAAAGAACTAATTGAGAACAAGTCTATCCATGCTACATAAGGTCAGCAAAGGATGGGTGATGAAAATTATTAAATAATGAGTGCTTCCACTTTAAGATGGTACAAGACTCAACAATCTTTCTTGGGTATTTTTTTCACATGTTGGCAATATAGATACATATCTAAGGAATGAAATCTAGATATAGACCAAAAATTAGACATAATGCTAATACAAGAAAATCTATATGCTAAAAATACAAAACAATTGGACATATTGTTGTGGATTATATATTGAAGACCAATTTAAACAATCAAAGGTATGCAAATTAAAATGATAACTATGGACACATTGCTAGAAATTACAAATATAAGGGAAATTGAATGAAATAAAATGGTTTGATATAGAAGAAATATGAAAACAATGACAATAAAGGAAATAAAATGGATGTGATTAATGATAGAGATGAAATTAATAAGGTTTAAATGAAAAGGAACATATTGATACTTTTGGATAGATCACATAGCTTTCTGGTGTGGATCCTTCATTATAAAAAAATGGGATATTAGACCTAATGGGGAATTTTCATTAGAATATATATTGGCACCCAAAATTAAAGTGGTATGTATTTTTAAAATAATATCATATTACAATTAAATGATTAATATATATGATAATTTTCTAATATTTACATGATCTTATTGAGGATCGTGAGAATTTTTTTTACTAGTTATATCAACTTTACTTGGAAAGATAGAGTATGAAAATATTAAATGAATAAACCTAATTTTAGTTCACAGAGATAAAGAGGCATTTTTACACTTCATTTGACACCTTTACTTCTTGATTTTGAGTGGAGAACCTAATAGAGAGAGATTTGACAAAAAAAATTGAATCTACTAGAAAAATTTGTGAGGAAACCCTAGCAAACTCAAAAAATATATATCTTTTCAAAATCTTGTTTATTCTCTCTAAAAAATAATGAATACACCTCGTATTATCAGTATCCTTGAAATGCTATGTCATGAATCCAAGTTGCACCCTTTTAAGTCTATCAAAAATGATCTAGACGACACAATTCTCATGTGCCACATAGAGTTTTACATGTTGAGGACATATGTTGTTATATTCACTACAAGTTAGGGGAGATTGGAAATTTAGATAATCAAAAGAAATGTGATTCATTATGTGAGAGTAGAATTATAAAGGATGAGTACTTAATATTAAAAGAAAAAAACATAATGTAGTACAAAGAATTTATTGATTTTAAAGAAGTAGAATGGATCAAAATCATATTGAGTAGGATACATGACAAATTATTGTGGTTGGGAGATCAATTGGTAAATATTACTGAGGAACTAATTTGTGAGGTTACTAGATTCAGTGCTACTAGAGAATAATTGATGTTAAAATTGACAAAGTAAAAAATTGTTGATGAATTGACTAAATCCAAATGGGATAGAAGGGAAATGATCATTAATGACACTATTTAGCCTGATGTGAATCTAACATCAAGTATTCTTGAATATAAATTCTATTATAGAAGAATACTCATTTAATTTAGGTCACTATTGTATTAATTACTTATCACATGTTGAAAGAGGACACTTAACTTGATAGGTGTGATATTTTAAGAAAGGAGTTACTTGAAAATATTGAAAATACAAAGAAAGATAGATCTCAGATCTTCAAATTTGGTTCCCTAATAGCTCACATGTTTATTTAGTTGATAAATCTAATTCTCAGTATCACATAAAAAAAGGATATCCCCATGACACTTCAAATTTATCAATTTTATCAGATGCAAGATAAATACTAGATTGATTTTTTGATTTCAAGAATGCTAAAGATGGTTCAGAAGAAAATGCAAAAAATAGAAAGAATATCAAAGAGAATAGTTTATAAGTATGCAAACTAATTAGTATATTTCATGGTGGAAATTGATCAATGTTTCATGAAGTCAATTGAACCAAGACAAATGTGGATCCTCTAATGGGATATAAAGTGATCCCAAAGTTTTTGGTTTATTATGTTGATAACATGTTACTAAGCCTGATTGATCCTAATGCAAAAAGTTTTGGTACATTCTTTGAGAAGTATGTGTAAGTTTGGAGTGAGTAATGAGAGAGTAGGAAATAGAAAGATTGGAATAATGGTTCATAAAGTTTCTAAAGAGGCTAGTATTAGTAAGAAAGAGATGGATGAAGAAAGGAAGAAAGGATGAGAAAATACTATGACTACTGATATGGATGAGAAAAAATCGACTCATTTATCAATTTCTATTACAGGGGAAACTAGAAGCTCAACTCAAACTACATCTTCACCTCCTATGAAGGAAACCACAACTTCACTAAATGTTGAGAAGGATAAGTTAGAGTAGGTGATAAGAAAGACCAAGAAAAATAATTTATGTCCAAAGAGGAAAAAGGTACAAGATGAATATCCTTCTACAAAATTCGATCAATTTGAGAAGAAGGTTCATACTAAAGGTGATACAATAGCTAAAGCTATTATTGAAAAACTAATGAGTGTAGCCAAGAATAAAAATGCAATTGATAAACACTTGATAAAGTAGTTAACCATGGTATGTTATCTCCCATTAAGAATTATTATTAGTTTTTAAATGAATAAGATAGGATAAGGTTCAAAAAATGAGTTATTGATCACTTTCTTAAGTTCAACATAACCTTGGTTGACATTAAAGATCAATTACTTAATCATTTATATCATATATTAGAGGAGAAAAGATTAATAGCTTTAGAGGAAGATCATAAGATTATAAAATAATCATTATCTATGATGATCCATTTAATAAAAATTGATGAGATGAATATTATATTATATTGGATCAAGCTAAGAGAAGGCTTGTTTTTATTAAGAAAATAAGGTTTAATGGGGTCCTAAAACCTGTTACAACCAAAATTTACAAAGGGATCTAGAATGTGACATAGATGTTCAATGCTACAAAAAGATATTCAACAACAGATTAGTAGTAAAAGGAAAACCAATGGCCAAGAGAAGGATAACAACAAGAAGATGGAAAAAATTAAAGCATGGGCTATAGACAAATCCTCAAAAGGATAAACTAGGGCCAACAGAATCCACTAGATCATAGGGGTAGAAGGATGGGGAACCTCCCAGTCCCAAAACATACCAAATAATCTTTAAGTTATGCTAAGAATTAGTTGAATCCTTAAGAAGTGATGACCGGTTTTGATGGGGCCCTAAAGTCCATTACAACTAGATTTTGAAAAGGATCTAAAATCCAACATAGTTGAAATACTCTCAACATAGTTCCCTTCCATCTCAAATCCCACCTCAATAGAGAAAATTGAGAGAAATAAAATCCCTAAAAGAGGCAGCTTCTGAATCCACCCCACCTTCCAAATAATGGCATAAGGAGTAAATATACCCTCTCAACCATCAACTTTGCCCTTATAGCATATCACCACCTCAATAGATGATATCTCCACCTCAATATAATTTAAGCATAGAAAAGATAGTCGCAAAAAGAACACGACAAGTCTAGAAACCTCTACAAGGTGCCAACAAGGCCAAAGGAATACTTTCACCTCTATAGAAGTCTCCAGGGTGTAAAACAAAAGAGAGCATTTAGTCTTCCACCAGATGATCACAAAGAAGCACTAGACTCTAGAAGAGGGAAAACCTCCACAAAAATTACTATCCATTAACCAAAACTAGCAAGGGGTCAAGGAGATCCTAACAAAAAAATTAGCAATAGATAGAGCACCGCACACCCAAGAATGGTAGAAGGGTTGAACCTGACATAGCTCCATAAGGAACATAGCCTCCAAGTCCAACAACCCATACATCAAAACACCCTCAACTATGGATGATTAAGGCACATCCAGGGCATATGAAAGATACAAGAAAATAAGGGCATGAAAGGGAAGCCTCTCCCATGCTTAAAGGCCACACAAACACCCCCAACACAAGATCTTCCATCATAGATCTATGAAAGATCACAAGGAGTTGGCAACCTAAAAACCACCAAACCTAGAATCCATCCAAATTGAGAAATCATAGCTCCCTCAAATAGCCTCTTGTTGAAGAATAGAGTTAGGGAAAAAGAGAGACCCATCCACTAATCTAGATCATCCTCATCCCCATCAGCATCTCTAGATCCACCATCACTACAAACCCTAGCACTACCTCACCCACTCATCTTCCCACCTGACACCAATCTCATCCACTTTGATTAGTAAGTTATCTACATTTCTAAGAGAAATATTGTTGCTAAAAGGAGAATAAAGCTTTTGATGGTTTAGAGAGCACACAAATTTATTGATAAAACTAATGATGTTATAAGTAAAATAATTGTGGAAGTGAGACCAAATGTTCCTAAGAAGAAAGATCTTAGAAATAAGAGGAAGGATATTAATAAAAATTTTGATACTCCATTATTTTCCAGAATTAGAGACCCAGATGTATTTATAGGTGGAGTCCTTGTTACTATTGATTTACATAAGGATATCAATTTTGAGAGGAATGATCTTAGATATGTGGAAAGTGATAAAGGAAAATTTGAAAATGAGCCCATGACTATTTAAGGTGGAATGAAGAGTAATTTTATCTCATGTGTTAGACATAGAGGCCACCAAAGCTAGAGAGATAAGGATAAATAACATCTTGGACATGCAAGTTTCTAACAAGATTGATAAGATATATATTCCTAAAGTATTTCCTATTGACATTGATAAATAAGATGAAATTAATCTCACTCACATAGAAAAAATATGCATCTTCTAGGGGGGTAGATTAATTATTGGAAAGAGAGTCATTAGAATCCAATTATTTGACTAAGACACATGATAAGTTAAATCTTGAGAATATGGATGAATATGAGATATTGAAGATAGTTTTTCTTTCTCAAGTCAAAGCTCATGAAAAATAATCATTAAGAAAGAAAGGGAAATATTTGTAGAGTACTTGATATTCTTGGTAAAGTAATGTTCAATGCTAAGAGTAATTATAGGAATGCTCCATTGAAGAAATTAGAAGTTATATTAAGCAATTTTGATATTGAATTTGAGACTCTTTTAAAGTATGAAAAAGACAAAGTCCACAAGGAGTTTAATGCTAAAAGGTTTATACATCCTTGTAATTTACTTGCTAATGAAAAAATTTATTTCAATGTTAGTATAGCTCAAATTAATATGAATATTGAAGAAAGAAGTAAGATTAAGAGAGATTGTATAGACCCATTTTCTATATTAAAGGACATTCGTAAACTCATTAAGAAGAGTCAGAAAAAACTAGCAAAAAAAGAAAAGGGCTTTGATTCATCAAAGACTTTTGCTTCTAATTACATGGTATAAATAGAAAAGCTTCATGATACCATTGAAACACTTGAAGTTTAGAAGAAGAGAGTGTTTGGAAGATTTTCCAACCCATAGAATTTGATAGTTCCTAAGTTAGATGTTTTACAAAGATCTCTTGAGGATACAATGACTTTGAGAAATACTTCACCTCTACATGATCTAATTCACGATGAGGAGAATGTATATGTTCTTAATATATAAATTCATAAATTGGACATGTGTCATCTTAAAATGGAAGCACCTATCTTTTAAGACCTTTTAACACTTGTCTCATAGTGACTTCCTAGACCATGGATGGATCTGTACTCGATGTTCCCTTTCTCCTATTTTCTTCCACCTTTCTTAGATCTATTTGTACTCCCTCTGAGCCTTCTAGAGCTTCTTTTTTTTCCCTTCTCTATGAAGAAGTTGACCTATTATGGAAGAGGTTGACCTATTCCAGAAGAGGTCAACTAGGTTGATCTCTTTCCTGTGATTGCAAGGCACAAGCCTCAAAATGTCTTGGGGCTCAAAATATAAAACTCCCACTGTTTGGTCAGATTTTATTGTTTTCTCACCCAAAAATTAGTATATAAAGAAACTTGGAGTCTTCATTTATAAGATACCTACACTTCACAATCAAGGTATACAAGGCATTGAAGCATTCAGAAAAGAAGTTTTCATCAAGCATTGAAGGATTCTTTTTTATCATTCTGTCTTCAAGATATAGCATATTATTGACCATCAAGGGAGGAGATCTAAATTGAGGCATTCATCATCTTCTTCATTGATGTAGACTTACATTGTGGATATGGTATACCCATTGCAACCTGTAGAGATATCCTACATTTTACATACTAAATTCAACATCTACAACATATATTGAGAAAAAATCCTCATTGGCAAGGGTTTTCACAAGCAAGGTGAATACTTACTTATATATTGCTTCATTTACATACATATAGATTTTAAATTCAAGGTTTATTCCTTAATCTAGGGCTTGACCAAAGCCAGCCCTCATCCACCCAACAACAAAAATATCATTTTTTTGTGTGCTAAAGAAGGATAGTGAATTTGTAGTTGAAGATTTGGAAGTAACTCCCCAAAAAAAAATTGATGAATCTAAGCCGACCTTGGTATAGTGGCCTAGGAAGATAGTGACTCCATCAAAAACCTTCTAGAAGGACTTCTACCAAGTCGGCCTATTCTTTGAGCCTCAACTAGAATATTAGTTTCTAGGTTTCTTCATTCTATTCAAAGATCTATAGATAGATTTTTAGATATGAGTGTAAATCCACACTTTTCAGAGCTTTCTTCTATAGATTTCAAGGTGATTCATCTCTCTTTCATTTTAATTCATTATTTTAGCAAAATTTTGTATCTTAATTGAGATTATTATACACACTTAATGTCTAGATTTATATTACTTAGTCAATTAGTTCAATCTTGCATACACATTGTCACACATAGGATAAAAAGATTGTTTTCTCATATTACGTATTTTTTCACAATTTAGATTAAGTATTGGCATCCCTTCCTTCAATTGGATCTTGCTAATCTAATTTGGATTCAAGAAGGAAGCATACTTGGAGATGCTCCCTTTCTCTACACAAATATTTGAATGGTTTAGCAAGTGAAGTGAAGGCCTACATCCTATTAAAAAACTTCCATTTCACCACTAAATATTTTGGTGAACCCAACTTCTCCCCCTTTCTGTTTGGAGTTAGATTGTTTATTTTGGGTGTTTAATTTCTTTTGGTGAACTCTTGCATTACATTTTTGTATTGATTTTAGAGGCAAATTTAGCTATATATTGTTTGTGCTTAGATCTCTATTTGTATGCTCTTTCTTAAATTTTCAGGGTTAGATCTCATTAGAGTCTCCTTTTGTGATCCCCAGTTTTATGAGCTTAATTACACTATGTCCAACCAATAGCATTCTTGTTAGGAGAAGTTATAGATGCATGGGCTCCTTGGATCATGATTCCTCTTTCCCCCCTAGGAATCATGTAGACACTAATATCTTTCAAGATCTCAATCCTATAATGGAGCATAAGTCTTCTCACTCATCCTATGGTGAAGATGAAGCCTTAAGAGTTTCTCCTTCCCAAGTTGATAAGCTCTCTCATGAGTTTGATAAATTGGGAACTGGCTTATGCAATAATATCAAAATCTTAATAATGTTACTACTATTGAGGCTATTAAGAATCTTGTTAATAATGATGACAATAATATCTTTATCTTGCATACTATATCTCACCTTATGAATACTCATGATAAGACCTTGATGGAATGTGATCAAGAGTTAGGACAATAATATGATGCTAATTAGTCCACTATTGGTTTTCAATTCCAACAATAAGGGGACTGCACTTTTATGAATAGATCACTATTTCACATGGCTCTGCTTAGAAATCAAGTTGTTGTTACCTTTAATGGTGGAAACCCTCTTTTTCTATCTCAAAGACATGATATCCCAATATCTTCCCTTAAAAGTCTACCAAATTTTACTGGTAAAACTTCCATCTCCCCAATAGGGCATATTCAGGAAGTTTCAAATATTTGCAATATACATGGTATTACAGATGATGTTGTTGTTATATTTTTATCTTCATCGTTAAAGGGAAATTCTTTACAATGGTATAGAGGATTACCACACAACACTATCCATAATTGGGATGAGTCAGGAGAAACATTATGCAAACATTTTCAAGATAAAAGTGGTCATTTATCACTTTTGGAGAAACTAACTACAATCAAGAGATCACCTTATGAGTTTATGATAGACTTCAACTATAGATGTCAAAAAACATGGGATATAATTCTTGTTGCAGTGAAGCCTACTCCTAGTAATGTTTTCTTGCATTATATTAAAGATTTTAATAGTGATATTGTAGAAGTTGAGAAAATCAACTTTACAGATCCTCAAGAACACCTACATGCAAATATCTTGCAATGAAGAGAAACCAGAAAATGGAAAAGGAAGAGCTTAGAAGTTCTCAAGAATGTGAGAGCAAAAAAATGTATTCTAAGTTATGAAAACAAAATACAAAAGTTCAACTTTTTAAGGTGAACGAAACCCTAAAGGAAAGAAAGCTAGGTTTGCGCATTATAATTAATATAAAATATTAATTATATGCACCTAAGAGAGCTAAAGCACCTAGAGTAATAAATAATTTACTCTAACACCCCCCCTTAAGTGAAGCTTAAGAGGAAGCTAACATAGCAAAGCTATGAAAGCAAGAAAATGGGTCCCGACAACAAGGCCTAATCAGGTACCCAAAACAAGGAAATCTCTATAAATCAGAGACAAAGAAGAAAACCCAGTGAGAAAAACCCCTCTCCAAAAAGAGATAGAACAAACATGCTAAAAAAAAAAACATGAAGGAAGGAAGGCCTCAAGAAGACCCCCCAAGGACAACTTTCATAATCCCAAGCATAGACCGCAGCTGAAGATAGCGAGGCGATGCAAATAACTTGGTGAAGATGTCAGCAACCTATGCATTAGTGGAAATGTACTCTAAAGAGAGAACATTGTCCTAGATCAAATGATGAATGAAATGAATATGAAGCTCAATGTGTTTAGTGCGTTGATGCTCCATCGGTTTGCAAGATATATGAATAGCACTTTGATTATCGCACCATAGAACAGTGGGACAATCAGGAGGAAAACCAAACTCAGTCATCAATTGTTGAAGCCATAAAATCTCCTAACTAATAAGCATTGTGACTCGATACTCAGCCTCTATAGGTGAAAGTACGTGAGCCTGCTGCTTCTTGCACGACCATGTGATAGGACCAGAGCCAAGACAGAAAACAAAGCCAGAAGTAGACTTTTGATCATCGACATCATCAACCCAATTTGAATTAGTGTAGCCAACAATGTGAGGAGTCTCTACTATGTAATGAATGCCATACATCAAGGTGCCCTAAATTTATCTCAAAATATGCTTGGTAGCTTGCAAATGACTCTAATGAGGCTCATGTGAAAACCAAGAGACAAGACCCACTATGAAGGAGAGATCAAGATGAGTGTGTGTTAGGTACAACAAGCTACCAACCAACTGTCGATATAATGTAGGATCCACTGAAGGTGAAGTGCAAGAGGTAGACAAAGTAACACCTGACTGAAAAGGTGTAGGAGCAGGCTTGCAATCGAGCATGTCAAGAGCATACTTCTACTAGTAAACAAAGATTCCAGCAGGGGATTGAACAATCTGGAGACCAAGAAAATAGTGTAGAAGGCCAAGATCAGTCATCTCAAACTATTCCATCAATGCTCTCTGAAAATCCTTAATCATAGAGGATGAGCTACGTATGAGAAGAAGATCATCAACATATAGCACAAGGATCAAAATCTCAGCCTCGAGATGTTGAATGTAGACTGTAGGATCGGAATGGCAATGGGTGAAGCCTGTAGAAAGTAGAAAAGAGTCCATCTTATCATACCAATCCTAAGGGGCCTATTTGAGACCATACAATGAGCGTCAAAGTCTGAAAACCAAGGTGGAATCCTAAACAAATCCCTAAGGCTACTCCATGTAAATCTCCTCAGTAAGATCATTGTGCAAGAATGCACTCTTCACATCCATTTGAAAAATGGGCCATCCCTGTGAAGCTACGAGGGATAAGACAAGGCAAATAGAGTTCATCTTGGTGATAGGGGAAAATGTCTCAGTGTAATCAATACCCTCAACCTGTGAGAAACCCTTTGCAACAAGACAAGCCTTGTGCTTATCAATGGAACCATCAACAGCAAACTTAGTATGATACAACCATTTGCATCGCATAACCTTTCTTCCCTTAGGAAGAGAAAAAAGATCCCAAGTATGATTCTTCAACAAAGAAGAATTTTTCTCCTCCATTGCACTATCCCACTCAAGATGTCCTATCGCTACTACAAAAGTTTGAGGGTCATCACAAATAACATGACTAAGAAGACTAAAACTCGCAGTATGTGAACGGGTGCGACGAGAAGTGGTAGGGTCACCAGCTAGCAATCCTACAGCCTCAACTATAACTCGAGCCCATTTAGGCATCTGGGGAGGATCCTGTGGTGGAGGTAAATGGCGATCAACATGATCATCATCTAAAAAAGAGACTGGAAAGGATGAGGGAGTGGTGGTAAGTGAAGTAGACTCTAGATGTGAGGTATCTACTATAGGAAGGCGCTCATCAAACAAGACATCCCATCGAAATAGGACCTCATGGGAATCAAGATCAAACAATCTGTAGGCCTTAACATCCTCGTAGTAGCCAGCAAAAAAGAGGTGTTAGCTCTTTCACTCCATTGCTCTCCTTTGAGCATCTGGTATAAATGCCCATGCTTCACTACCAAAAACTCAAAATGAAGATACATCAGGTTTGACATGAGACCAAGCCTCCTCAGGAGTCATATTTTGAACTGCCTTGTGAGGCATCCAATTTTGAATGTAGTTGGCACAATTGATGGCCTCTGCCCAAAAACACAAATCCATGGACCTGGACTGAATCATACAATTAGTCATCTCCCAAAGGGTTTTGTTCTTCCTCTCAGCCACACCATTCTGCTGAGGGGTGTAGGGCACTAAAAACTAATGTTGAAGACCATGTTCAAAGCAAAAATCCCTGAAAGCTTGGTTCACATATTCCCCCCCATTATTTGTGTGTATCCGCTAAATAGAAAGACCAGACTCCTCAAAAAATGTCTTGAAGACTCAAAATGAATCGAAGACATCAAACTTGTACTTCAAAAAGTACACCCATGCATGTATGGAGAAGTCATCAATGAAAGTAAGCACATATCTGGCACCTTAAAAAGAAGGAGTGGGAAATGACATGAGGTCACTATGAATCAACTCCAGTGGTGCCAAAGCATGAGTGGCTCATCCATGTGGAAAAGGATCCCTATGTTGTTTGCCAAGAACACAACCCTGACAAACACCATCTGTACAGGAAATATGGGGAAGCCCAAGAACAAGTGCCAGTGTGCTCATCTGTTGAAGATATATGTAATTGACATGGCCAAAATGCTCATGCCAAAGTCTACTTATGAAATCTACATGTGCAACAAGACATGAACCTGTGTCATCAGAAGACTCAAATCCATCAAATCTATAGAGGCGAGATGCAGAATCGACACTCCCAATAGCCACAATCATCTCAAAATCGTGTAAGTCCTGAATAACCACATCATGCGGTGAGAACTCGACTATCTTCCCAGAAATAGAGTGGCAAATCTGATATATAGACAATAGGTTCATCAAAATGTCAAGGACAAGAAGAACATCTTGAAGAGAGCCCCTAGCTAATGCAACAAAACAAGAACCCATGACAGAAAGATGTGATGAGTTCCCAATAGCAATCTGGGTAGTAGGACAAGGGGCAAGTGAGGTGACCAACTGTTGAGTGTTTGTCATATGGTGAGAGGCACTGGAATCAAGAATACAAGTAGGCCTAGAAGTCATAGCTTGTGCAGTTAGAGTGTGACCTTTCCCTACAATAGGGGATGTAGACTTAGGAGTTGAAATGTGATGCTCTTGCATGGCTTCCTCTAAAGCTTCCAAACATCTCCAACACCTAGAAATGGGATGTCCATCCTTTCCACAAAAACTATAGGTCTCAGTTGATTTCTTCTTAGTCTTGGAGGTAGACTCAGTGGACTTCGAAGCAAATTTACCCTTGGAAGGGTTAGCTGGAGGTTTGGCATCAATTTTTGGTGCATCTTTCTTTAGTTTGGCTTTCTGTTTTGGTTTCCCCTAAGAAGTCTAAGCAACCAATGCTTGGCTAGAAGAGCCAAAGGCATCCACATATTGGATCTTAGCCTATTCCCATGTCAACTAATCACAAAATGTCTCAAATGATGGCATTTGATGTCTGTTACCCAAGGCATCCATGGTGGAGTAGAAAGTGGAAGAAAAGATCTGATACTATCCTCGCAACTTTGAGAGTATCAAAAAAATACACTCATCATCAGTTTTGTTTTTACCACATCCCTGCAAGATTGTATGCAGAGATTTGAACTTCATCAAGAAGTCTTCAATAGTGGGAAAGCTGGCTGGTGTCAAAGAAGTCAACTCTGCATCAAGTTGTAGTGCCTAAAACTCATTCACTATGCCAAACAACGTGTGGAATTTGGTCCAAATAGCCCATGGAGTGGTCAAACCATCCAAATGAAATAGTAGACTATTAGAGATGTTCAGTGCAATCAGTTCCATGGCTTTATCCATTTTGTTTCTATGTTGAAGAACCTCATAAGGGTGTTGCAAAGTAGGTTGGTTCACATCTAGGCATGACCATAAGCCTCTTGACATGAGAAGCCTAGTCATTTGTGTCTTCCAGGTGTGATAATTGTGTGGTGTGAGCCAGATCACAAAAGGATCCGACATTGAGAGAAAGAAAAGATAGAAGTAGAAGGGTCTGATTCTGAAGAAAATTACAGAATAGAAAATTCTCCCCCCCACAATGAATAAAAACATCCCCCAAAACCAAAGCAACAACTATGGAAAAACACAAAAATTGAGAAAAGAACCTGGAATTCAAATGCAAAGAAGAGGAAAATAGAAGCCTCTACTTCAATTCCGAATTTGGAAGCTCAAATGAACTCGAAATCAAATGAATCGGCACCATTGTCTCTGTCTCTAAGTCAGCTTTTCGGTGCTTCTTTCGGATTGCAAAAATACGTCTATATGCTCAAGTTATGAGCAAAAAACTAACTGCAAGTCCAAAAAAAGAGCTCTCTAGAAAATTACAGAGACAGGCTTAAATTTGATGCCCGTACAGCCGTCATAGGCCATCGCCAAAAAAAATCAAGTTTCCTGGAAATGATGTCAACGGCTGGGAAGTGACATCATTAGTTAATAGAAAATGTCACTGTGAAGTGACGTCAACAGTCGAGTTTTTGACATCAGCAAATGGAATGCTGATGTCAGCCGATAACTTCTACTGTGGCGATGCCGCTGGCAGAGGTGGTGCCTGGGAGGAGAACCCAACGGTGCCCTCTGGCAGAGGCGGAGCCTGGGCAGCTGATTGGTGGTAGTGGGGTATTGGCCACGCCATTGGTGCTGCGCCAGCTATGGCTGAGCGTAGGTCGGGTGCAAGTGGCACTTCGATGGCTGCGGGCTGGCACCGAGGTGGCCCATGGGCAATGCGCCCAAAAAAGAGAATTTTTAATTTTTTTTCTCAAAAATTGTGTCTGTACGGCCTCCCAAGGGGCTAAAAAAATTTCCCAGACACTCAGAGGCCAAAAACAACAAGTTTTTTATGTATTTTGACTAAAAATGGCCTTCTAGATCCAATGGCAGTGTCTGTTTGAGCCCAAAGTGCCCCAAAAATTTTCCCTTCACCCTTTTGAAGAAAAAACTTCAAAAAAGTTGGGGTTTCTGACTGCCAATTGTGGCTTCAAGAATCTTCAGGCGAGGAAGCAGCAGGTTCACTTTGATACCATGTAGAAGTTGAGAAAACCAACTTCACAGATCCTCAAGAACACATGCATGCAAATATCTTGCAATGAAGAGAAACTAGAAAACGGAAGAAGCAGAGCTTAGAAGTTCTCAAGAATGTGAGAGCGAAAAAATGTATTCTAAGTTATGAAAACAAAATACAAAAGTTCAACCCTTTAAGGTGAACGAAACCCTAAAGGAAAGAAAGCTAGGTTTGTGCATTATAATTAATATAAAATATTAATTATATGCACCTAAGAGAGCTGAAGCACCTAGAGTAATAAATAACTTACTCTAACAGATATTTCTACCACATTGAAAACCATGGGAGGAAATACTCTACCAGTTGTGTATGAAATCTATATAAGGGTAGCAAACACTCTAATTCAAGGAGGAAAGCTAGCTCCAAGGCCTTCAATGCCACTCTTCCATGACATGCCTACACATCAACCTACAATGTCTCCCATCCCCACTACAACCACAATCCAACCTCTTTTTGTTGCTCCTTCAAATTCAACATCGTCTAATGGGATAGATAAAATTGAGGCCATGATGCAGGTTATGATGCAAAATATAGATTAAAAACTTCATGATTAGAATTCAAATATAGATGAAAAGTTTCATTATCAAAATTCAAATGTAGATAAAAAGTTCCATGATCATAGTTCTGATATGGAAAGGAGGTTGCAAGATCATGCCATAGTGGTGCAAAAAATGAACAACAAGTTGGTGACTTTGGAGAGAAAACAAGTTCAAGATAGTAAGCCATTTCAACTCCATTATCAAAATTCTTCATTAAATAGGTAGTCAAATCAAAGTCAATCTCCATGCAACCAAAATAGACTCATGGGTAATGTTGCCCCTATAAATACAAATGCAAATTTGGTAAGGACACTTGTTGCTCAAAATAATTTGGCTCAAGAGCAAGAATATTGTGCTACTTAAAACTTTTCATACGAAAAATGTATATTCCATAGAGAGGAATATTCTCAAGCATTGGCTACACAAGAGAAAAAAAAAATAGGACAACAATATGATGCTAATCAACCCACTATTGGTTTTCAATCCCAAAAATAAGGGGACTGCACTTTTATGAATTATCAGCCTAGAGATTATTTCCATATAAATCATGGTGGTAATGATGGAATAGCTCATAACACTAGAAGAAAAAAGAGAGTTTTAGAAAATGCCTCATCCTCTCCATCAAATTAGGCTTCAACTTTGAATGCTATTCCACATGCTATAATTGCAAATGTACAATATGATGTTATCACTCCAATTCATATACCCAACCTTGTAGTCACCAAGGTTCCAACCAAGTCAACATATACTCCTTTCAACATTGTAGATCAAATGAAGAGGACCAATGTCAGTGTTCCTATAGGATTACTACAACAAGAATTAAAGTCTATTAAAGTGCAGAATGGACCAACTACCATAGATGGAGCAGAAAGCTTTGTGCAACTTATAAGGGAAGAAGATGCAAGTAAGAAGAAAAAACCTCCCCCCTTTTATCTCTCTTTTATTATAGGAGTTGTTCAATTGGACGGTCATTTTGTTCAAATAGTGGGAGTGTTAAAAGTTATAAAAATGACATTACATGCATGTCCCAACTGTACTATCATACAAGACATATCAGTTGTTGAGCTTCCTCCACATTTTTCTATTTTCCTGTCTAGAGACTTTACTACACAAATAGCTACCTATATTGCATATGATTGGTCCTACATGTTCTTTAGGACTAGACATGGAACAAAGGTTTTCATAAAGGCAGAATCATTGGCCCTTAACCATATAGAGACTTATATACCTAGCCATAAAAATATGAATTGCACAATCCATGAAGAGGATGAGGAATGCATAACCCACGAACATGCTACTCTCTTAATAGAGGTTCCTAATTATCTTTTAGATGAGTGGGCTAATTCTTTCCAAATTGATCCTATATGAGAAGTTGAAGAGAGAGGCATTGATACTTATTGTATATTTGAGAAGGGTGTTCCTATTCCCAATCTCATAAAATCACAAGAAGATATTACTGGATTATGTAATATGTTCTTTGATGGCTCAAGGAATAAAAATAGTTTAGGTGTTGGTGTAATGCTTGTTTCCCCCAATTTGGAGAAATACTACTTTTCATGTAGACTTCAATTTAGCTACATTGACAATGTGGCAAAGTATAAAGCCTTGATCCAAGGTCTCCAACTTGCACAAAGAAGAGGCACAAGGATCTTGATGGTGTTTGGGGACAATGAGTTGGTTGTGAATCAAATCAGAAATTAGGATGTTACAAAGAATAACCATCTCAAATCATACAAGCATAGAGTTTTGGATCTACTTGAGGATTTCCAAGCTTTCAATATTCAAAGTGTTCCTAGAAATAAGAATAAACATGTTGATAGACTTGCAAAAATTGGTGCTCAATGTGATATACTAGAAAATATTGTAGATACAAAGGAACAACATATCAAACTTTTTGTAAGGCCTGTTGTCCTAGACAATTGTATGAATTGGCAAGTCTTTGATTCTGATTTGTAAATTGTTAATTTTCTGCAAAATGAAGCATATTTTTCTACTAAAAAATAGTCTTAAGATAAAAAATATGGAAATAAAATCCTAAACCTCGATTCCAATAAGTTTCCTAAGGGTCTAGTCACTTTAGAGGGCATATTTAACTCTGATGATCAAGTGAGAAGCACAGTTTTGAACATAACTGCAAAGAAGGATGAGTACATATCTATGACCATTGTTGATGGAAAGACTGTTAATTTGGGAAAGGTATGCTCTGAGATTGAAGAAGAAGTTTTCATCAATTTATGTCAGAATTTAGTGATGCCATTTCTTGGTCATATGAAGACTTGAAGGGTTTTAACCCAAGATTATCCCAACATACCATAAAATGAAACCATGATGCAAAGCCTATTAGACAAAAGCAAAGACCAATCAACCCCAAGATTGAACCCTTAATGAGAAAGGATATGTCCAAACTCATAGAGTCTAATATTATTTTTCCTATTAAGAATTCTTCATGGGTAGCCAATCTTGTTCCTATTAGAAAGAAGAATGGAGAGATCATGTTATGTGTAGATTTTAGGGACCTTAATAAGGCTTCTCTTAAAGATCACCATCCCTTTGCTTCTATGGAACAAATTTTGTCCAAGGTTATGGCTCATAAATGTTTTCTTTCTTTGATTGTTTTTCAAGATATAACCAAGTTTTAGTCTAGGATTCAGATCAATACAAGACAACTTTCACTACTAAAAGGGGTACTTATGCCTATTGTAAAATTCCATTTGGACTAACTAATGTAGGTGCTACATTTCAAAAGACAATAGAGATGGATTTTAAGGATGTGTTAGAAAATTTTGTGCTAATCAATATTGATGATATAACTATCTATTCAAAGCATGCAATAGATCACTTTGATCATTTGAGGCAAGTTTTCATCAAATGTAGAGAATATGGTGTATCTCTAAAACCAAGCAAGTGTGTGTTTTCTACTGATTAAAGGAATCTCATGAGACACATTGTGTCAAGAGATGACCTAACAATAGATTTGAAAAGGGTAGAAGCAATTCTCTCTCTCCCACTTCCTAGCCACAAGAAAGGATTGCATAGTTTTCTTAATAGGATCAATTTTGTGAGAATGTTTATCCCCAATCATGCTACTATGATTAAGCCTCTTACAATCATGCTAAAGAATAACATGATGTTTACTTGGACCAAGGAAGGAAAGGCTAGCTTCAAGGAGATCAAGAAATCAATTGCATCAGCTCTCACTCTTGTCAATCCTAATTTTGATAAATATTTCATCCTCTATTATCTTGGAGGATAATCAAGTATATCAATTGTTTTAACACAATTAAATAAGGAGAATTTGGAGAAGCCCATTTCTTTCTTTAATGAAGGGATTAAAGACTATGAGAGTAGATATAGCTATGTGGAGAAGCAAGTTCTTTCTATTGTAAGGGCTCTCAAAAAATTTAGACATCTTCTCAAATAAAAAGGTCCAGCTCTTGGTTCCACATGCAATTATAAAGGATTTCCTTTTAAATAAGGATATAAATGAAAAGAGACTTGAGTGGATCACCAAGGTCATGGAGTATGACATTGAAATTAAGATCACTAAGCTTTTTAGAGGCAAAGGATTGTGTGAGAAAATGGTCTCAACTTTTGAGACATCTAAGAAGGTTTCCCTCTTATTACAAGATGAGCAACCAATAGAGAATGAAAATAAGAAATGATTGGTTACATGACATTGATACCTTCTTGGTAGAAGGAAGATATCCACAAGGCCTAAATAGAGCCAAGAGAAGATAATTTAGGTTACACTCTATCCCTTATGTCTTGGTGGATGAAATATTATTTAGGAAGGAGTTTAATGGAGTCCTATTGAGATGTAACAATACAAACCAGATTAATAGGTTGTTAAAAGAGTTCTATGACGGCCCTATTGGCAGTCATTTCTCAACTAGGATTACAAAAATGAAGATAATGAGGGTTGGTTATTATTGGCCAACCTTATTCAATGAATCACATAAGTAGGTGAGGAAATGTGATAAATGTTCCTTCTTCTTAGGAAAACAAAGATTGTCTACCCTTCCTCTTCATCATATTTGATTGAACCAACCTTTTTCCCAATCTCTAGTTCTGGTCATAAATGGATCTTGGTAGCTACATATAACTTCACAAGATGGACATATGTAGTAGCTTTGAGAGATGCCATAGAGGCTTTAGTGGTTGAGTTCTTTGATGGGATAATGACTAGAATTGGTGTTCCTTCAACTATCATATCAGATAATGCTAAGTCTTTTGTTGGAACTCATATTTCTCTTGAGTTGTTGAACATGACATATATTCGAGAACTCCTCAAATTATTATCCCCAAGAAAATGGCCTAGCTAAGTCCTCTAATAAGAACCTCATCAGAATAATAAAGAGGACAATTGAAGATAATCAAAGGTGTTGGCATACCAAATTGAGGATAGCCCTTTGGGCTAATAGAATTGCACGCAAGAGAGAAATTGGAAACTTTCCCTTCATGCTAGTATATGGAAGGGAAGTAGGGCTTTCTATTTCACTTGAGTAAAGGCTTTCTATTTCACTTGATTAACTAGCCCATCAATTTTAGCTAGTTGAAAATGATGTTATAATAGTCATAATGGTTGAGGTAATGGAACTAGAAGAAAAAAAGACAACAAGCTATACATACACTTGAGGCACATCAACAACAGGTCAAAAGAAGTTTTGACAAGAAGTCTATGGTTAGAGTCTTCATAGAGGGAGACATTGTCCTTAAGTGGGACACTAATAGAGAAAACCTAGGTAGACAGTCTAGATTTAATGTTATGTGGAGTGGCCCATATATTATCACTAACTACAAAGAGGCCAATGCTTTTCAACTATCTAGGCCTGATGGTGAAATTTTTCCAATCCGAGTCAATGGGACTCATCTTAAACCTTGCTTATAGAGGAGGTTAAGGGTTTTGTGTACATAATAGAGTACATTTTTGCTTTCCAAGAAGTGCATGTACATAATTTCCTCCTCTTGGAGTTATCCTAAGTCGTTTGGAGCCATGTAGAGTTTTTTTTTTTTGTTGGTTACAAATTTTGTGAAGTTACATGTGGGATAACATGTCATTCTCTTTGGGTAACTCTTTGCCCAATGGATTTTGTAAGGCCATTGATATTATGCTTAGCAAGAAAGCATCCTATTGAGTCACCAAAAATGTTGGCTATTTTTGCCACCATTCAACGCATCATTGATAACCAATCTAAGAGATCTTCAGTGGGCTAGATTCTTTGTTGTGTTAACATGTCACTTGGCAGTTAACTTTTCATTTTTTCTACGTTGCTCTTTGAATGAGTGGCTCAGTCTTTTTTGTTTCCAAGTGGCTTAGTTATTGGCTCATTCTATTCTTTTTCGAGTAGCTTGGTAGTGTTGATCGAGCTTCATGTTATCCCATTGCACTATTTCACAAAGTTCATTTTGGGCATCTTGTAAAATAGCAAAAGTATTTGTTGTTCCTTCTACTGTGCATTGGGAAATGTGTCAACCATCAGATTAAAAAGTTTCTTCATCAACTGTTGTGTTTTAATCATTTATTGGGAGATTTTTGCAACATCTGGGCCATCCATTTCAAATGGAAAGATCTTCATCAATAGTCCACCACTTTTGCAGCAGATCTGGTCTTTTCTACACAGGTTAACTATACAAGTGTACGTCAGTGGGTTAAGGTTGTGTGTTATCCCATCCTGTGTTTTTTGACAGTGGGAAAATTGACATCTTACGGACATGACATGTTACAGGGACCACCCATTTAATACAAAAAAACTTCTTGAACCTTGTAACATCAATTTTAATGCTTCTCCATGCTCATTTAATATTTTTAGCAAAGGAATGATTGTCTTTTCAGTCGCTAGGTGCATTATTTGGCCCCTTCTGTCACTTCCATGGATCAAGTGATAATGGAATCAGATTTCTATGTGATTCTTCATTTATTTTGTTCTCTATAACCTCAAATCTAGGGTGGCTAGTGTTTGAACTCAAAGTAAGATCTAGGTTATTTCTACACCCCATAAAGGTAAGGTTTGTAATTTTTCTTGGTATCTTTTTTTTTGGTCTTTTTACAAATTTCTTCTTTGTAAATGTGGTTGCCTCTTTTCCAATAGAAATTATTGTTTTTCTATCCACCTTCAACCAATTAAATTTGTGCAATATGTTATGCCTCATTTTCTAGATGTATTTTGGCACTTGCAACACTTTATGATTATGTTTATTTAAATTAACCCATAGTTGTTCCATTTTTAGAACTTATGGTATTTGATTCTAATTTTTCTAGTTTATCTCACTAAACCATTTGAAATCAACATGCTCATAAGCGTTACAAGAATTTTCAAGCTAAGGCTAAGGTTCATACTCTTGCTTCTTGCACCATTTCTTGATCTCAATATTTACCTTTCTTTGATCAACCCATGCTTGAGCTTTTGGAAGAAGTTAATCAAGGTAATAGTATGCAAATGGATAAACATGATGATTCTATATATATTTTTTATTCTATTAATCTTGATATGGAAGATACTTTTGATGATGAACATGCTAGTAGTGATGGTGAATATATTGATATGGATTATGGTTTTCCTAACATTCTTTCCACACAACTTACAGTCACTTCTAGTGACAAGCATTGTGACTCCCACTAGAACCTTTTCTTGGATCTAGTTGTTGTTCCTACTGTATTGGATTTCGTTCCTCTCACAAGTTGTCATCCTTCCCCTAACATTTCAGATCGAGAGGGAGGGGCACACAGAATGCTAGAAGTGGAATTCCTTTAGCATGGTAGTCTTTGTGTTTTTATGTTGTGTTTCCCCCCGTGTTGTGCTCTTTTTTATATTTTTTATTTAGATTGCTTTTGACAATCCTTGATGCTCTATTGGTGCAAGAGGATAAAGTAATCAAACTTGTTGTATACTTTCTTCTATTTGTATCTCTTTCTTCTATATGTTGTTACATGTTATATTGTACACATCCTATTGTTCATACTTCTCCCATTGTATGGTCTTCTTGGTTTCTTACGACATGGTAGCACCATTCTTTTTGGCCTTCATGTTGTTGGCCCAAAAAGACTATTCTTTGTATCTCTTACATGTCATTTCCTCCATTGTTTTGTAGTTATACTTCTTTTGGGGAATGATGATATTCCATACATGATATAATATTACATATTATCATATGATCATACTGACCCTAAAGGTAGTGTTCTCTCTTTCTATTATGTGTTCATTTCCCTTGATTTTTTCTCTCGGAAAACATTCTTAGTGTATGCATGTATTGTTTTGTTAAAGCTATTGCTCTCAATAAGGTAGTTGCAATTTCTATAATGTGGGGGCATACACTTTGTTCACCTTTCTTTTTGTTCGTAATCATGGTATAGAAAATATAGATTCTGAGTATGGCTTAGAATACTTGATCCTTGTGTTATCCTAAAATCTATAAAATGTTGCTTCATCTCCTTTTTTGTACGCACTGTTAGTTTCCTTTGAACTAGTGATAGCTCCTAGGTCTTGGTCTCTTTGGATCTTTCTCTAAACTATTGATAGTTTGGGAGGCTCAACCCTTGCTTTTGATCCTTCTTTGGCCTAGTGACAGTGCAAGAAGCCTAATCTTGTTTATGATCCCTTAAGGATGTGCACATCCTTATACTTAGGGTCATTTTTCAATTCTTCTTTTAAGGACATGGAGTTCCCTTGAAGATGGATCCCTCGATGGAGTTACTAGCATGTCACATACACTTTCTAGACCATTAAATTCATCTTTGATGGGTTTACTAGTATGTCACACACACTTTATATACCATTCAACACCATCTCCTATAGAATCACACCCTTTTTCTTTTCTTTTTTCCTTTTTGTGTTGTTCACAATAAGGAACACAAACCTTATTGGACAAGTAAATACATCCCTTTTGTAGTGTTATCTCTCTTACTGTGATTTTGGATATGATAAATACTCAAGTCTCTTGGGGTCTTGATGGTTTCTTTGTCTCCTAAGTCATGATAAGATCAACACTTTTCTTTTGATCTACTTTTCTGTGAGTTTGAGGCAACTCATAATTCCACTAAAGTGGGGGTTAAAAGTATTGTCTTCAAATGGAAGAACCCATCTTTTAAGACCTTTTAGCATGTGTCTCATAGTGACTTCCTGGACCATGGATGGATCTATGATTGATGTTCTCTTTCTCCTATTTTCTTCCACCTTTCCCAAATCATTTTGTTCTTCTTATAAGCCTTCTAGAGGCACTTTCTCTTCCCTCCTTTGGGAACAATTCAACCTATTCTAGAAGAGGTCAAACTTAGGTTGATCTATTCTAGAAGAGGTTGACTAGGTTAACCTCTTCCTCGGTGAATGTGAGGCTCAGAACCCAAAATGTCTCAGGGTTCCAAATATTAAAAACCCACTCTTTGATCATCTTGTATTGTTTTCCCATCCAAGAAATGGCATATAAGGAGACTTAGAGGCTTTCTTTTGCATCCTACACTTTAATAAGACATCTACACTTTGCATTCAAGGCATTCAAAGCATTCAATCATTCCAAACATTCAAGAAAAGGAGTTTTCATCAAGAATTAAGGGATTATTTGTGAGTATTTCCTCTTCAAGATCTAGCATATTGTTGGACATCAAGGGATGAGATATACATTGAGGCATTCATCATCTTCTTCATTGATGCACACTTAAATCCATGGCTCTGTGATGTGGTTATGGTAGATCCATTGCAACTTGTGGAGATATCCTACATTTTACATATTGAATTCAACATCTACAACATACAACAAGGAAAATTCCTTATTGATAGGGGTTTTTACAAGAAAAGTGAATACTTGAATTTATCTTGTTTCATTTACATACATTTCCATTTTCAATTCAAGTTTGACTCCTCAATATAGGGCTTGACCAAGGAAAACCCTCATCCACCCAAAAACAAAAACCCCATTTTTTATGTGTGTAGGAGTAGGATAGTGAATTTGTGGTTGCAAATCTAGAAATGAATCCCCAAAAGATTTCTAAAAAAATGGGTCAACCTTGTTTCAATACCTCAGGAAAACAATGACTCCATATAAAACCTTCAAGAAGGATTTCCACTAAGTCGACCTATTCTCTAATCCTTGACTAAAAAAATAATTTCAAAGTTTTTCATCCTATTCAAAGATCTATAGTTAGATTTTTGGTTGCAGGTTTAGATCTATACTTTTTAAAGAAAAAATACACTTCCTCTACATATTTGAAGGTGAGTCATATATCTTTCATTTCAATTCATTATTTTAGCATAATTTTGCATCTTAATTAGGCTGATTGTACGCACTTAATATCTAGATTTACATTACTTAGTCAATTAGTTCAATCTTGCATACACATTATCAAACACCTGCTAAAGAGAGTATTTTCTTGTATTGTATTATTTTTCACAATTTAGATTTAGCATCGACATCCCTTCCTTCAATTGGGTCTTGCTAATCTAATTTGGATTCAAGAAGGAATAATACTTGGAGATTCTCCCTTTCCCTACACACATATTTGAATGTTTTAGCAAGTGAAGTGGATACCTACATCCTATTAAAGCACTTCCATTTCACCAATAGACAAGATAGTTTGAGGAGGACACAGATACTTGACATCAGTGCATTAAGGAGTAGCTTTGTAGATATCTTTGAAATGATGTGAGTTTTTGTTTATCACTTTATATGTATATATGGATAGAGTGGGATTTTAGTAGAATAGTTTTAATTTTATGTTTGGTCATATCTTTTCTATTGATATTAAATGGGGAGAAGTATGTAAAAAATAGCTAATCAATTTAGGGGGAGTTAAGTTTTTGGAAGTTTTTTGGTTTAACATATTTTGGGATGCATACTTAGCAATTTTTCACTAAGTGTTTCTATCAATACCGAAGGAGGAGATCATTGGCAAGCATAACAAATATGTATGCCATGTTGTCATTGATGGAAACCAATTATATTTACTCTTGGTCATGATTGGATATAAGGCACTCTATTGGAAGATCTTGATACCTACAATTATGTGTGTGCCGAAAGCAGTATACTTGGCAGTTAGTATGTTATCACTAGATCATAAATATTTTGGCAAGTTAGTAAATATAATGGTAAATATAGTACGTAAATATAGGATTATGTCCAATCTAGTTATTGGAAACCTTGGCGTTGTCAAATGCATGAGATATTTAATATTGAGTATTTGGTTGATAATTTTTGTGAAGAACAAAGTGGTTTGGTATAATCCATCAATATGCATGATTAATCGTAAAACTTTAATAAATCTCTTGATAATGTAATTTTTGTTAGGGACTATAACCCTCTCACATTCCAAGTAGCACATTTCATATTCATGAGGAAATTTACAATTATTTAGTATCCATGGGGGCTTAGAAGCTTTTGAAACAATTAGGGTGATTTCTCCTGGAAATCTTGGAATGTTTAACATTCCCACTCAAGATTTGAGCTCTACCTCTCAACTTTCTCCTAGGAGTGTTACCATCTCTCTCCATGCTAAGGACTTCTATTTCAATCATCTTATTAATGTTTTTCTTTGTACTTCATTTATTTTGTTTAAGGAATTGAAGATGAAGGAATCCTACTCAAAGTTGGTCAAGAAATCTAGTGATGTTGCCAACATCATACAACCAGGGTTAGATTCAAGGACATCATCCAACCTACTACTCTAAGAAATGTTATCCTCTTGGCCCTTGATGAACTAATTTTTGGATTGATAGTGCCACTCATTAAGGGGGTAGTAAGGGGAGAGGGGTTGGGATAACAACCACTCTGAAGCCACTATCATTAAGCTCCAAATATAAGGGCCCTTTATCTTCTTTACCTTCATTAGAGGAGACATTGTTTACAACCTTGACTTGTGGGATAGGGTAGGGGGATTTGTTGAGTCAACAATAGGTTCATCAAGGCCTAGTTGAGAATCCTAGATCAGAGTAAAAGATTGGGTGGTATTCTCAAATTTGCTTCCCTAGATGGAGGAAATGAGGAGCTAGTTGGATTCAAGTTTCTTAGCATCCTTTCTCCTCATAAATTCAACTTCTTCTTGGTCCTGTCAAGAGTAATCTGTTGGGTGTTCAACATTCTATGCTAAGGTTCTTGAGATTTGAGTTCCAATCCAAAATCAAGAGAACTTGCTTGGGGAAGATCTTTGAGTTTGTCTTGGATAGGATCATCGAGGAATGGGAAAGTAGTAGCGGAAATTGACTCAGTTTTAAAGACATCCATAGATGCTCTAATAGCCTTAGAGTTCTCTAATTGCCCTAAGGGAATGAGGAAGTGGGGGGTCATAATTATTCTTTGGGAAGCGGGGGGGAGGGTTCTTCGGGGTTCTTCTCATCGATTAGCTTCTAACCTTTGGGTGCAACCAAAAATGGATTTTTAATTTGGATAACATAGGAGGACATTTTTTCAGGATAGGGAAATTTTGTCTCTTGTGACCCTCCCTTCTAAAAAGATAACATGCATTGTTTCTATCTAGATAAGTAGGAGGGAAGCACAAAATGGGGTTCCCTTTAAGATCGAACCAGATGTTTTATGAGATATCACTACTAGGCTTGACCGATACTAACACCCTTGCATCAATGTTGGGAATGAGGGTATTATAACTATCAATAAGGTGGAATTGCCCAAAGGGTTCTAACACTTGTAGGAGGAGGAGGTTCCAAAGAAATGACAAGTTATTACTCACAGTGACCCATCTAGGGCTGGACAAGGCCAGAACTTCATTGTGAACCACATTCATGGACCATGGAATGACACAAAACTCACACCAGCCAATGCTCCAAAAAAAATTATCAACCAAAAAACTTTGAGACTTAGGGTTAGAGAAGAAAATTTAAAAAATACCTCTCTACAACATTCAACGTGAACCGTTTGACAGAATGTCTCAAAGCGATGCTATCTCATGGAATGCAATGAACACACGATTTGCAGCAAATAGAGGGGTGAAAGGCTTTACAAAATCTCAAACAAATGCAATTGGTAGCTACAAGGCCAATCTTTGGCCAGTCTCCTCACTGCTTATTCCAAAAGGGGAGCTTCCGCTGAAGTGGTCAGATGTGCGACGTTCAAATAGTAAGGAGAATAATGGCAGAGCTCAATTAAAGAGATACCTAGATGTAGTTGGATCAAAGACGTCATTTTTTCTGCTGAAAAGTAGTCAAGGGAGAAAACGAATAATCTGACAATTAATCAGCGTGAAAAAATGCTAGGGTGGGACATTACATTCTTAGGGGAACTTTTCCACAACTAATGGTCTATTCACTAATTAAAAATAAATTATGTGGTAGGTCGAGTGGAGAGAATCCAAACTCCACCAAAAAAAATGTTTAAACAATGAAAGTGGTGTACAACATGGCGTAAGCGCTTGCGTAACCCATAGCCTCCACACTTTGGTTGAAGACAACCTCTTCATCATCTAAATCTGCCCTGATTTTCTAAGGAAAATTTGAAGGAAACTATGGACTCTCAAATCCCCAACAAGGATGAGAGTGTATTCAATGCATTGCTTAAAAAGACAAGGCCGCTCCTGCTGCAAACATACGAAGATATTGACCCTTTAATGCCAAGATGCATCTCTGCTTTGAGAAGGGCCAGAGCTCCAGAATGTTATCACAAGCATTCCACTTTCTTCGACCATCTGGTGGGAGTTTATCGTGTTCTGGAGTGCTGGAATTCTCCCCACTCTGTCTCCAGGTGTGGTTTATTTCATTCTTCTTATTCCAACTCCATAGTAAATCTTGCCATTTTTAAGCCAGATATAGACAGACAGGTAGTCAGGGACTTAATATGTACTGTATTGTGCCTAGGCTTGAGCTTACCTATGACATCGTTTTGAAGAAATATACTGATGAAGAATTGGTAGCAGATCTGAAAGAATCTGAATTATTCTTGAGGAATTTTGACATGGGCAATTGTTCAAAATCCTCTACATGTGATGGATGGAGAGAAAAACTGCAGGGAGTGTTGCCTGCAGAGGGGATTGTGGTTAAGCACTTTAGAACTGGGGATGACTTGATAATACCAAGGAGATTGGTAGCTCTGTTTTTGCTTTTAACCATGGCTGATTTAAGTGACCAGATGTTTGGTTATATAGATGTTTTATTTGATAATGATAATGGAAGGCTGGAGTCCAAAGGAAATACATGGAAGGCTCTGTGGCCTGGTGATGGAAAACCAGGTCTCTGGATGAATGCTGTCTCTAGAATGGGGGCCATCTATACTTTGATTGCAAGGGAGGAAAAGATTTTCAGAAAAGATTTAGACAAGAAATTTGGGTTTGAACACATTGAACTGACCATTCCTCCAGTCTTTAATAATTGTACCATTGTTATCAATCCCTTGGATGTGATCCGGGCAAGAGATTTGTATTGGGAAGCTATTTGCAAGGGGGGAGATAAAACTGAGGAAGCAAAGGCTCTTCTGTTACAAGCTTCTGTTTACAATCCATTTATTGGAGAGCCTCATTTGGTTATGGCTCAGATTTATCTCTCTGAAGAGAAATATGTGGAAGCGGAAAAGGAGGCTAAGATGGGTTTGAAACTGCTGTTGGAATGGGGAACAAATTGGGACAAAAGAACAAGTTGGGAAGGTTGGATTTCTTGGGGTAGAGTAATGCTTGACAAGGCCAAGGAAAAGACATGGCCTAAAACTTCTTGGGGAATAATTAACTTGGGCTTTGTGAATGAGGTTTGAGCTCAAACTTTTCGAGGTTTTTAACTCTGGAGTCTGAACAGATATGTACTGTCATGTTACAGAGATCTCTAAATAAATGACCATAGTTCCATGCAACTGTTTTAGCAGTAATTATTATTTAGTAAGACATGACTTCTGCCTGTAGTATTGAGAGTATATTTATCTTTTACTAGTTAAATTTATATCTACATGTCATAGTTATTTTCGTATCAGTTTTCAAAACATTATTTGTTTAAGTTATATTTTAATTGTCAATGGGCATTTGGTCTATCAGTAAAGTTGAAAGTTAAAAGGTACTTAAATAGTCCACTTGGGATCAAGTCTTCAAGAGTGTAAGGTTCCGACATTGAAAAGGGATGGGGTCAGGATTGTGTCCTAGGTTATATCTTATAAAAAGTAGTAAGCAAAGAGAAAGATTAATTGGCTTTCTTATTATGAATAAGTATCATTTGATTTGGATAATGAGATATATGTGTCTTAGAATATTATAATATCTTAGATAATCATGTGTGGATAAGAATTAAAATGTTCTTTTATAATTGGTTAACTTTCTTTTTTAGAATTATCCAAGAAATCTTAAATAGAAAAAGAGGCAATCTAACTTATTTCTTACAACCCTAACTAGAAAAATGACAATTTTAATTGTCAAAGGGTGACCATTGGATAGTGAGTACTTGTACTTTTTTCCAAAAAGTTTATTGATGGATATTGCTCCTACGAGTCTACCTTGTTTTACTGGCACCTAAGGTTGCATGGCACTGATCTATTAAGCATCCTAACATTAATGCAATTAAACCAAATTTGTAGTGATCTTTACATCCTCATGGACATCTATGGTTGTCTTTGGGAGCTTGTTGGATGTGTTAATGTCCAATCCTCTCCCTTTTCTTCTTCTTTTTTCATGAGTGAGGATGGTTGTGGTCTTAAACCTAATCCTTAGAGACATGTGACTATATCCCTTATAGAGTCATCAATATGTTTGTATCATATTATCAAGTTAATCTTCTAGTTATATAGTCATGCATGTCCATTTGCTTTGAGTTTTATGGCTATTATCATCTTGTGTCGTGATAAACCATAGAATTATGTTACAATTGTGCCATGTAAATGTTAGAATGACAATACAAAATATGATCTTTAATTTTAGAAGTGTTAATATGTTGAGCAAAATAATGGGGCATTAAATTTGGTACTAGAGTCCATTATTTAGCATTGGAAGCTTTAGGTTATTTGGTTAAATCTTGTTCATTGAATACACTGATATTTTCGTTTTGAATTAACATGGTTGAGCTAATCAATGCAATTCTTTTTTCTAGACTTGAAGATCACTCATAGGTTCCATATGCTCATCAAGGACAAGGTAACCTTAATTGAATGTCTCTTAAAATTGAGAGAGATAAATGCATTGTGTTGAGACAAGTTCAAGTAGAAGAAGCATATTTTTTTTGCAAGTAGAGTGATTTCTATAGCAATTATTAATGACGTATCCCTTTAGGTGAGTGGAAATGCAAGCAATAAGATCTCAACCTTTATAGAAGAATGGGTGAACCCATTTTATAAAGATGAAAAGAAGCACTAAAGGAAGTCATGTTAAAGTAGATAGAAGGAACAACATAGTACTAAGAACAAACAAAATAGATATCTAAACAAGTTAAATGGATGAACATTATATGGTTATTGGCCATATGAGAGACCTTCTTCAAGCACATCCACTACCTTTTGGGGTTTCCACTAAATTAAAAAATATATGATAATTGATTATTAGCCTTCAACTAATGTTTTAAAAATTCCCTATGCTATTAGTACTAGGATTAATATACTATCATGCATTTTCATGTGTTTTCTTGTGTGGGTATAAATTAGCTATATCATTAGTGTTGTTTAAAATCTACAACATAAAACTTTGGAGATTATTATCGAGAATTCAAGGTCAATAAAGGATAATTTCTCGAGAGGTTATGGAAGTCAATTGGGAAGCCAAGGCATGGATCTTTATTAGGTAGTAGATCCATGGTTTAGGGATCTTATTCCTACCCAATGGAACTCTAAAAGTGCTATAAGAATCACTTAGATTTCCCCAAAACTAGCAAATAAATATGCCTTGATAGAAACCCAATTGTTGGAAAGAAACTAGTGGCCATCCTCTCTAAAATCATGATATAAGCAATACTAGAGAGGGTTTATTTCTTGTCAAAAAGCTAGTGGTGTGAAACATATCCTTAGTTACTTGATCTTTTAATAGTTGATTATATTATAGCTAACACTACCTTAGATCTATATTTCACTTGTGAGGGAGAGCCTAGTTAATGAGATCTCTCTAAAAAGGACTACAGATAATCAGTGGTCAAGGTACTACAAAGCTAGATAAATAGAGATTTTGATAGTTTATATAGAGATTTAATAATGGTGGATAACCATTAGTAAGATCATCAAGATATGGTTTTTGATACTATAGATATGTTTCTTGGAGTTTAAATTACTATTTTACAAATTTTTGTTTCCCAATCTTTGGTAAGTTGAGTTATCCACATGGTCTAAGGTAGATGTAGTCTCATTTGTGTGTAGTTACATGTTATATCTAGAAACATTCACTATCACTATCAATTTTCATATCTTACTGTTGGCATATTATGAGATCTTGTCAACATGGATTGGCTTGAGGATTATCAAGGTAGAATTTTGTATTCCCAAACCAGAGTGTAGTATATTGATGAATTCAATAATTATGTGTGATAGCCATGGTGTAGACGCTTATATCATTTTGCATTACCTCTACCATGTAGTTTGAAGGAATATAATTAGAAGGGTTATTGTATGTTTTATATTATAATAATGATATTTATGGGGAGTGTCATGAGGTTTCCCTTGATGATCACTCACTCTTGAGGGAGTTCATTGAAACTAATCCTGAATTCATCGCTAGTATGTCTCTAAATTGAAAAGTAAAATCTCAAATTTACCTTATCCTTGGAGTGTATTTTATCTCATATGACTAATCACAAGTAATGTGGGCTTTTGATTTTAGTTGCAATAACTGCCAGAAAATGTGCACATTAATCCTTGTGTATATCCTAAATACATGTACCTTTCATCATTATGAAGAAGATAATATCTCTTTATTTGTGTATTAATTATCAAAAATTAAATAAAGTGATAATAAAGGAATATTTTCTTTGGCCAAGAATAAATGACTTTTTTGATAATATTAATTAGTCTATGTTATTCTCTTGGGTTGGTCTAGAGTCCAAATGCCATCAAATTTGCATTCAAGAGGTTGATATTCATTTAACCATGGTCCACACTCATTATGGACACCATGAACTTGTCATATTTTAATTGAGTTGATTAATACTCTATTAGTATCCATGATTTTGATGAATGTAGTGTTCCATAATTACCTTGCCTAGTTTTCCCTTATATTTTAGGCAAAAGTTGTATTGATTTGGAGATAATGGAAGAACATAAGACCCCCTTGCAGTATAAGTTGTTTAATATTTAGATGAAAGATTTTTTTTTGTATCTATAGATGAGGTGTGAGTCATTCCTAGTAGAGATAAAGTACCTAGGTCATGTTATTTCTATATATGCATATTAGTTCATCCATCAAAATTACAATCCATTATCGACCAATCATTAAAAATGCTTACATTTTCTATAATTTCATTGGGTTACATGGTGAATTGAATTACCTCTATTCAAGGGAAAGGGATGTAATTTGTATGGTTAGACCAATGTAAGGGAATATTTCATAGTTCTCTATGTGCAACTAACTAACATACCAATCCTTACAGTTTTTATTCTTGTACTAAATTCTTGGTTTGTATAGATAAGTTATTGGATATGTTGGAACTTTCCTTTTGCAAGAGAGTTGGGTGACTTCTTATGAGCCCTAAAATTTTGAGAGACATTAAATAAATTATCATACCCATGATCTAGAGTTTTTAATTATTATGCATGCACTTACATCCAATGACTATACATGTTTTTTAGAGCACTTGTTAAATCTGCATACACATAATCATTATTAAATATTTTATAGTGTATAGATAGATGAAATTAATTTGTGAGTATAACTCTTTTGTCAATTACATCAATGGAAAAAAAAATTAAAATTCCCTAAGTACACAATAGCATAAGATCTCAATTTTATCCTTGAACATAAAATTTTAGAGCCACATTCTTGAATAGCTACTAGAGGATCCATTATATTAAGAGATTCAATTAAGATATAATATTAGAATGTCCAGGTGTGTAAGGTAGTGACGTCCACATAATACAAATAATCCAAAGTTGATAATAAGTAGTATTCTAATAACAATAAAATCTTATCACGATTGAGATGCTACACCATAATTACATTTTGATTGACCTAAATTTTCATGAAAACAAATGACAATAATACAAAAGGACCACTAAATGGTGAATACATCATGGGAAACATAAAGTTATACTATACACAATCTCGCCTCTTGTAGCCATCAAAATTTTCTCCATCTACCATACTCAAGGACAAGAATGAGGGCTACGTGCTTCCTATGCCCAATCATAGAGTGGTTAGCTCCTCAGATGTGTTATCTCCCCATGTGCTTAACATGGAAGGTTAAGCGCTTGGCCCTACATAAAGAATCTAGCAAATTGGAATCGACAAGTCAAATGGAATGTGGTGCAACAATGTGTTCTATATAATATTTTTACACAATAATGCAACATCTACACTGTGATATGGTAGGGAGAATAACCATAAGCATTCACTAGTATCCAATGAATGCAAACAATCATTTGGCTAGTTCCTTAGTAGATAGGTAAAAATAACAAGTTATATATCCTTTCCTAGTATTCTATAATAGACATTCATCCATAATATAAAACAATAATTCACTCAAGAATATAAAATCAAATAAAACTTGCATGCTTATATTAAAATGTCAAATAATAAGAATGAATAAATCTAAAACATGAAAATTCTTTCTGATTATCTTTAATGATTTATTATATGAAAACTAAAAATCATAGATTATGCCTTATTTATTTTTCAACATTGAAAAAACTATACACGCTCTTCTTTGAATTTCTTAATTAATAAAATTTTATAAATAAATTTCAAAGATTTATATAACACAATTTCACTATATGTACATATGTATATGTATATATGTATGTGTGTGTGTGTATATATGTGTGTGTGTGTGTGTGTGTGTGTGTGTGTGTATTTATGTATGTATGTATATGTATATGTATATGTATATGTATATGTATATATTTATGTATATACATATATATATGTATATATATATGTATATACATATATATATATATATGTATATATATATATGTATATATATATATATGTATATACATATACATATACATATACATATATAAATATACATATATACATATATGTGTATATATATATATATATGTACATATATACATATATATACATGTATATATATACATATATACATATATATACACATATATATACATACATATACACACACACACATATATATACATATATGTATATATATATGTGTGTGTATATATATGTGTATATACATATGTATATATATGTGTATATATATGTGTATATACATGTATACATCTATACATGTATACATGTAGTGCACGCGTATGCTTTTACTCATAGTAAAATTCATTTGCAAGACTAAAGAAACAAACAAGAGCTATAGGGAAGCCAAGTTCCTACCATGAATGGTAGGAGATTCATGGTTGAATCCAGAGTTTCTAGACTAACTATATTTGAACTCAAAGGATTGGTTGAGCCTCTATTTGGTCTTTCAAGTTTCATCTTTACCACCTATGATCTATTTGATAGATGGTCTACAATACTAACATTCTTGATTCTTTTAAATAGATTGATGGCAGTGAGCACCTCAAAGATACAACTAGTAGTATAAAGCATTAACTAACTTTATTCTTAAACATATTAATGACTGTTGGAATTCTAATCTATCCAAAAAGCAATATCACAACAAGTGCAATTATCATGGATAAGTCTTAATTTGTCCAAAAAGCAATGACACAACAAGTGCAATTATCATGGATAGATCTTAAACTATTGAGAATAATTGTAAGCTTGCAATTTCTTCAATGTATAGATAGTGAAGATTATAAAAAGTACACAACATCTATACCAAAATTGTAATGATGTGCTTAAGAACAACATAGTACTATGTTTGAAAGGAGGGGCCTTTTTTTAAAAGGACACATCAAACATATAGAGTATCTAAAGAATTATATTTCATGAACAATTACAAAGTAGGCTTTAAAATCTTATAAATATTATAAGGTGTGGCTACAAAGAATGGCAGAAAGGTAGCATTCTCTACACCAACATGATTAACAGTAACATGGGAAGCTCTTGAAAACAACCCTGAAAGCTCTTTTTTTTAAGGACTCTTTTATGGTATCAGGGTAAAAAGTGATGCCAAGTCTGAGAAAATTGTTGAAAGTGGTCAAGAAAACCTTGAGAGATTTATTTATGATATGTGTTATGACGTGGAACAACCTGATGTACTTTTTATTCACGTAAACTGAATGTATTGATGGTTGGCCTTAGTGCATTTATTTTTTTCATGATCTCACAACTTTTATTGCTATGATCTAATAGGTTGCTATAACCATAGGCGACCTTCGATGTACTAAACTGATCAGAAGATTAGGAAAGTACAGTTTGGTGTAGCATCCATAATGTTTACTATGATGATGCCAATAGCCTTGTACTTAAGGAAGACAACCTTTACCTAACAACAAAATTTTAGGTGAATCTATGAAAACTATTAGCATATACATATATAAAACGTAGACCCAGTACTTAGTGTGGATCTAATGGTTAATAATAAACTTGTTGCTTATTTTCCATGTTTAGGTTGTGAACATATATTTCTATGTTATCTAAAGTGAAATAAATGATGCAAATTTGATCAAATTTAACTTCACGAACCCAAATCACACCAAATTTGAAATACAATTGGAGCTTATCATCCAAGTCATGAGAACAAACAAAACATGCTTTAATTTGAACATACTCTCAATATTATAACAAATAAATGAAATTAGCAATGGTAGAAACCAAGGAGAACCTCACAAATGCAATCAAAGGTCTATCATAAAAGTATATTCCATGCACCCCGACAACTCCTTGAAACTACATATGCTAGTTGACCTAACACAACTATCCACCAAGACAAATCTAGAGTGACTGGTGGCCCAACTAAACCCCATCCCAATTTTAAGAAAAATAACCAGCTCAGGAAAATGTTCAAGACTAGGGCTAATGTAGCAATCTAGAGGCCATTATCATGACCTTGCTAATTTTGTCAAGAAATCTATGTCTATAATCTTGCTAATAATCTTGTCCAGAATAGCTCAAGAAAATGTTGATATATTTTGCCTTTAATCAGATGAGAAGAAAGAAATCCATCAAACCATTGGAAATAAAATTTATTGAAATACATGTTTGTACTCTTACCATGAATCAGATAAAGCAAAAAAGCCAAGAATCCATAAATCCAAAAGAACAAGAAAGCTAGACATCTTGAAAACTATATAATTTCTATAATTGTACTATTATCAAACTACCCATGAAATCTTAAAGATTTTATTTCAAGTGCTATAGAAAATCTCCTCTCTTTCAACTATGACCTACAAAACCTTCCATGACTTCTACAAAAATCTATAAAATATTGATGCAACAAATTTGAAGAATGAATTGAATGTTCCATCGAAGTTGGGCTGAAAGACTAAATAGAGAGATATTTGGGCAACAAAAGCGAGAAATATAGATGGAATCCATGCAACACATTGGGTTTTTGATAGTGGGTTGATTTAAGTGTATTACATACACCTAGATCAACATGAAAGTAACACGCAAATCTTAAGAGCCAAGTATGATATGCATGTTGTTGTCTTCAGAATTCATACTATGAGATTTGTGTTGCTCATATGAGACTTTGTTGGGAACCACATAAGCTTTTGTAAGCCACCAAATCCTTTAAAATATTTCTAGATTTTTACGCCTTCTCTAGCTTAGGGAAAGTAAAAATCTCCTACAAACTTCTATAGCTGTTAATTCAAACCAATTATCAACTGTCGCACTTTTCATTGCTTAACAATCGAGCACGTTAATATTTGTTAGTTACAAGTATAAAATAAATTCTCAAAAAATTGAATGTTGATTAGTCATTGTAAAGAAGTTTAATCACCATTTAATTAAGGTCCTAGGCAATAGTTATTGTCATGCAATGGCAAGAACTAAAAAATAAGACACCCTCATTTTGGTTTTGAGTTTTATTTTCCTTAAAATAAGAATAGGAATCTAGGTGGGCCCACTTTTAATAAGTTCAAGTACGAACAAAGGGTAAAATGGGTGGACCCTTTCAATATATTTTACTATGGACTTCAAAAGAATAATTCATTCTTTCAAGGAGAGAATAGACATGTGCGAGTAAATCCAAACAAGTTATCCAATGAAAGTATAACTTAAAGAGATTATCTCAATTTGGAGAGAGGAAGTGGTTAACTTCATTTTATGTTTATATTTTAAAAAAAGGAAATTATCCTCTTGTGGCTAATATCTTTTTAAGGAGAATGACAAACAATGTCTTCACTCAAGATACAATAAGTGCCAACTTTGTGAGTAAAGGTAACACTTTAGATATGGAATGGAAATTTTTTAGGAAATGACCAAATTAATTTTTTTAGACATACTTCCACATTTTGACTCTTAGATCAGATGGTGATTTATTTCATCTGGCAAGTAAAGACTAGCACTTGCACCCAAAAGGAGGTGTAAGGGTAGCCAATAGGGTTTTTATTTGAAAGAATCCAAAGAAAATTAAAAAATAAAGTTAGTCATTGCCATGATAATTAAAGAATCTAAAGTCAAACAAGATCTATTTTCTATTAGTGGTGGTGACCCTATTTGAAGAAGTTTGAAACCTTAGTCAGTCAATTAAGATCCATTTTTTATTCCAATCTTTTATGAAGTGCCCAAGAAAAATGCAGTCTCATATAATGCCATGGTAGATGGGTGTGTTCAAAATGGATATGTTAAACAAATGTCAACCTTGTTGATTGATTAAACTTTAGGTGAATTGAATTGGACACAAGAAAAAAAATGAGCCTTTCCACATAGTGTCCCATACCAATTTTGCATGTTAACTAATTAAAAAATTAAAAAAAAACTCCATCCTTTTGTCCTTCTAATAGACATTACAATTAATATTTGTGAGCTTTAAGCTAATTGCCAATTCATGGTTTTTTGAGCCAATTACTATTAGTCTTGTAATTTCAAGACATAGGTCACTGATCTTGCCCAATCCTTGTCATGATAAAAATATTCAATAAACAATTATCTAAAAATAACAAGTCACAAATCCACACTCTATAGCTCCAAATGACATCTTCAAAAATATTCCGACCAATTTTCTAATTGTATTAATAATGAACACCTATTTGAAAATATGAGTGAAACAAAAATAACTTGTGACAATTTCAAGAGCTTCAATAAGTATTATTATGTTTTCTTTACATGATGCTCATTAAGACATTGAGAGTTTGACTATAAAATTCCCTAAGACTAAAACTATCAAATACCCTAAAAATTAAGAAAACTAGATTAAATTCAAAAACTCTAAACACTTTTCTTGCTCTTGGAAAATCACAATCTATTTTGTAGATCATATCTTCCCAATACAAATTATTTTGGTCCCAGAAACCTTGGGAACTCATCGAATGAGTAACTTCATCCTTGCATCCTCTACAAGGAATTCATCCTTTCTTTACTTAGCATTTGCCCCTTGAGCTCAAACCAAGTATAATGTGCTCACCTATGCATCTTCAACTCTTTCTTATGAGGCAAATGCATTTGTCTTCAACTCAAGGTAGTAAAACAAGATTTTCATCTCATCTTCAAATATTGCTAATTATAGCCCTTCAACAATTGTGCATGTTTTTATTCATCTTTTTGGTTTGAGGATGGAAAGAAACTTTTCAAGTGGGAATACATTATTTCCAAAGCACATACCAAAAATCCCTAGACAAAAATAATTCTAGGTGATGGTTCCTGATAAACCAATATTCACCCACACATCTAAGAAACAAACTCATTTGCAACTGCCATATTTCTGTGTCAATGTTTTCTTTCATCAAATATATCCACCAACAAGGGATCATATTAATGACCATGATTTTTTAATAGGTGGGACCTTTTAATAAACCAATATGCACTTGCATGTAAAAAACCAACCCAATTGCACTTTTCTCTGTCAGAGTGTTTTTGCATGGAATAAGAATGTGTGTCATAGTAAATATATCAAACATAGAATGATAGATGTTTTTGTTTCATTGTAGGTGATCACACCACAAAGTCTATAGAAAAATTCTCTCATGGACATGATAAAGCCATTAATGGCCGATCCAACCCCACCTTGTAGTTCTTGGGCTTATTCACACAAAACAACTTACAACCCCAGATGAACTTAGAGACACCATTTTGCACACATAACCAACAAATATGATGTAGAAGGTTAGCAACAGTCTTAGAAACCCCAAAATGATTTGCCAATTAGAGGTAGAAGACTCCCTTAAAAATAACTTTTACTTGTGTAGCACACATGACTCCACCAAATGCAACAATAATCCATCTCAAGGATAAAATTCCAATTTTTGAGTGTCATTAGCACTCTTAATATTTTGTATTTACTGGGTAATAATAAAACCAACATTTGGCGCTGCCATCTTTCAGGGATTTTCTTAATTTGCTTCAAAGATAATACACACCAAACATGTAATCATGACCATTCAAAATCAATTCCATGTCTTTGGGAAGTGGGGATGCTTCTTTCACTCCTCAATTGTCTTCAATTTAGGCATAAAATCCTTGGACTCTTTGGCTTCCTGTTTCAGCTCATGAAAACCTAAAGTTCAAGCTAGAAGCATGGAATCCATTTAACAAATTTAAAAATGTCAATGGTTTTCATATGGCTACAGGTGAGAAATATGTGATTGATGCCACTTTCTAGCCTCTCAATATGGCATAGGTTGAAAGAATCCACGTAATATCTATTCTTCTAACATTTTGGATACATGTCAAATCTTATGAGTTTTAGCCAACACCTAATCTTATTTCACCACTACATGTGCCCTTAACACAAAATATGGGAAACAATATAATACAAATATTATTATAATACCAATGCATTATGCCACCTGCATATTAGTAGCCTTTACAACTATAATATTTGTAAGTGTAGCTGAGACAACTAGTTTTCATTCTATCAAAATAACATGTCCCTCAATTTTATTGATGGTAAGCAATTTCAAATATGAAATGTATCTGGAAGAAGTCATTGACCTATTTGGTAAGTGGATCTAATCCCTAGACTAGCAATTGCACACCATGTCATAGTTTTTTAGTAGTTGTTCATGTTCATGTTGGAATGAGTGGATGAGTGTGATGATGAGTGTTATAGAAAATTGGTTGCTAGTGGTGGAGCCAAAGAGTAGCATGCATGTTGCAACAAACATGGCAGACGCCATCACTGTTGCTGCCAGTGGAAGAGGGTGATTGTGGCTCCCTTGGTAAGTCGTCACCAAGATTGACCTATCTTCCGCACACCTCTAAACCTGTGCACCCAATAAAACATCATTAACTTGATCTTTACATTATATATATATATATATATATATATATATATATATATATATATATATATAAAATTTGTAATACAATTCCTATTTTCATATAGTTATTATGACATGGATCCTTATCTGTGCAGGGGCATGGAAAGGGTACTTGTTTGTGGACTAGGCAGTTGATGACCATGGTGCATCATTAGTAGGCCTTGGGACATGGGTTGCCCTTGGCCATCTTTAGTTGGTACTTCCTCCATTAGCATATGTTGCTTATCTGTTACAATTACCTAAATAAAACTTAGCTATTTCTTTTTCATCTCTTTTATAACAAGCCACATAATGATGATGATCTGGTTGTTGTTGACTTACCAAAGGGGATTTAGATTTGGCCTAAACCAAAACATTGACATTTCTAATGGTTGCCTCAGTTTGATCAAAGGGTAGGGTGTTCTTAGTAGCCAACTTTGGATCCTTGCTGGATTCTCACAGTTGGAATCCCTTATTTTTAGACATGTGCTTGAAGGCAACTTCTCCACAACAGAGTACAAGCTTTTGGCATGAACACCCAACATCTCCAAATCTTTTGAAACTATGGCACTTTCCTTAGCGAAAGAGGCATTTATTTCTTTATGATCCTCCTTGTACAAACTCATGAAAATAGCTTACCATAAGATTTGATCAAGCACTTGCACTTCAAGCAATAGAGCAACAAAACTGAAACCATGTAGCAAAATCTAGAATTCTATTGATTGCTGGAACAAGAAAATGGAAATATATTAATGTCCAATACATATACAAGAATCTTCCAAATCTCTTTAAAACATATGTGTATTTCCTCCAAATCTCTTTAAAACATATCTGTAGAGATAGGTTGGTAGTGGTTACAATCTCATCATACCACCATATCTGCAAAGAAGATTTCTTAAGATTTTTTCCATTATGAGGGATGGGAGAGCCAATATTTATGCCTAATTCAATGCATTATCCCAAAATATGATCAGGAAACCATTTGGAAACCATTTATTTAACACATTGAAAAACATTTTAAGGTACCTTGTTTTATGGTGTGAGACAATTCCCAATTGCAAGCAACCTCATAGGGAAATCATGTTGGCTAACAAGTAATTATATGAGTACAATGACTCCCTTTTGCACTAATCAAAATGGGTGAGTAGCTTTAACATTAAACACAAGCAATTTGGTAGTTTTTGAATTGACAAAAGCATTCAAAAACATTTTTTTGTCGAGGACTTTTTGTTTTTGTGTTCCAACTTGTGTCAAATTGCTAAGTTGGACAGTGTAAAAATACTTTTGAATGAGTGCCACTCATGGTGCAGTGGTGAATTGGTTTGCTTCTCTAAGATCACTTGTTCAAATCTTGCATTCTACAATATTAAAAAAATGTTTTATAAAATCATAATAAAATATTAATTTCTATTGTTATTATTAGTTGTAATAATTAGTTACACTTTTCTATCATATTTTCAAGAAACTAATTTTTACAAATATTCAATTCCTCTTTCTTTTCATTCAAACTTTAACATCCATAATTCTAATAAATAGGCATGTGAATATTTTAAAGAGTATGATGACAACTTTTATTAGACATGAGAAATTGCACATTTCATTAAATGTGAATCTTTTAACTTCACCAATAGACCAAGCACCCTATGATGTACAAAATAAATGGATATAGATTTTATTTTTAATTACAGAAATCTAGGTTGCTTGACATTCCATGCTTATGGATAAAGACTTGTGATAAGGTACAATCATGTTGATAAGAACAAGATATTTCTACAAAAATAATATTTCTATTTTGTGGTACATATGTATTAATTTAGTTACATGAGGGTCCTTGAAATAAAATATGACTATTAATAAATATGTTAACTATTATTATTCTAATATTTTGAAATGAAAAGTAATTATGCAAAGATTATATTTAAATTTTTTAAATAAAAGAATAAATAAGATATTTATAACTATATTTTATTAAATAGGTAAGTAATTCATTTCACTAAATAAGATTGTAATTATGCACTTCCCTATAAGTAATGAGAAAATGAGTTGTCAATATTTCTAATTAAGTTTAACCACACGTACACATTTTCTATAATGAAATTTGATGACAAGATTGGAAATTCATTAAAACAAGCACAAACATCTAAGTGTGTGAATGCCCTCATTCTTGCCTTCAAAAACCTACCCAAAACTTCCAACTTCAAATTTTAATTTAATACGGGTTAGTACTGAAATTCATAATCTATAATCAATAATTAAACATCATTAATTCATTTCATTCTATGATCTACCATTCATAATACATATAATTACAATATGTAAGAACACAATCAAACTTACAACTATAACATGTAATATTCATAAAACATGATAATCACATGTCTAATCACCCATAAACACAATAAAATTTCTTACATCAGACAAAGTGGTTTCTCACTAGTCAAATAGATTAAGTAAAAGTTAATAAATTCTTAAACACCTTTAAAAACTAGTCCTCTAAAGATCGAGACGCAACAATGTGTGAAAATTTGCAAGTTCTTCCTTAGTTAAATGAACTATTGTGGCATATTGGTCACATCTATGCATCATTTTCTAGTAGTCTTCACAACATGGTTTGTTTGGCTTCCATTGTGCACCATAGGGAATACATTCATATATATTGTTCTTCATCAATTCTATTAGTGCTAGGACTAAAATGTGATGTTGATGTGTAAAAAGACTTATGTGATAGAATGACAAGAGAGGAGACTACAAACCAAAAACATAAAGTTTAATAATTTAACTTAGAGAACAATTTACTTTAAATAAACATATCTAGTAAGTAAATAAGGTGACATTATAAAATAAGGAAAAATATTTCTCTATATGAAATATGAATGAATAGGTGATGTAGAATATTTCCATTCATAATATTGCATAAGCACTTGCATAACACCTAATCTACCTACTTAAAATCCATCATCATATATATGTGTAATACGATAAACATGTTAGGAGAAGAGACCTAGTAGCTGGTGGGGGTCCAATGACTATTATGGTATAATTTTAGATACCCCTAATTACCGCTTTTAAAAAGTACCAAAAAATCATAACACATGTTTAGCTCTCTTGGTTGTTGGTTCATCCATTTGTGCCAAAAATACCTTTTTGTGTGTGTGTGGCTATTGAGGGTGGACATAAAGAATTTTGAAATGACACTTTTCAACCACTTTGCACTCCATAGATTCTACAAAGAGCTCCGTAAATGTGGAAATGCCCAAACCTTAGCTTTAATCTCTTAAGTCACCTACAAAGGTTCACTGAAAAAATTGACAAATTTTGACATACAAATGAGGTGTTGTAGGTCTCACAAAATTAGCCTAAGTGTAGTGGCTCTCTTCCCTATGTAAACAAGAGACGTAATGCGTCATAGTTCCTGCCTAATGCATAATGGTTGTAGAAGTGTAGATGAGTGAGAATCTAAATTAACATTGTGAATGCATTAATTTTTGCCTAGAAATGCACTTGTGATCTGATAGGATTGCTCATATTTTGTTGTTAAATTCTCGTCCTAGAAATGTGCTTGTGATTTGATAGGATGGCTCATATTTTGTTGTTAAGTTCTCATGCTATATTATTATATCTTTGGGCATTTAAGCCCAAGAATAAGAGGCCAAAGTCCCCAATATAGCATTAAGTACTTAATATCATACTACGATTAATACATATGCTTTGGACAAATTTGCACCTTCTACATTGACAACTTAAATTATGTGCAATGAGGAAAGATATCTATACCAATATTTGAATTATAGAACTTGAAGAAGTGATGAAGCATTTGGAGTATTACATTGTATGTTTAAGCATACTATGCATGCTACTAGAGAACCATAAGTAGTTGGAATAACTCCCCCAACTATGTATTATTCTCATCTTGATTATCAAATGGAACTCACACTATTTTTAATCATTAGCACTAGACAAAAACTAGGATAAAGATATAGATAGAGATAAATAGTAGTATACAACAATAACAACATAAACATATATGCAAAGGAAAAAAAGGATAGATAATATAAAAGAGGAAGAGGAAGAGAGATAAAATAGTAAGATAGAGTGATAACAACATAAGTTGTGTGTGAGAGAGAGAAAGAATTAAATATAATTATTTTTCTTAATAAAACAAATAGTCAAAATAAAATCATGGTTAATAAAATATATTATATTTTAATTAATGAAACAAAGAATTTAATTTTTATATTAAAACTCACATTTCTATAAGAAAAAATGAAATGTATTGAAATATAAAAATATTTTATAAGTGAAACTAATTGTTTAATTTTACACAATTAGAAAAGATTTACTATTTAATGTTTTGTATTTCCAAAATTTTCATAAAATTAAGTAATTTTTAATTATTAAATAATATCTATATAATTTAATATGTACATTTGTAAATAATAAATAGATGTAATACATATAAAATTGATGTTGATGAATAAATATGATGTAATAAATAAGAAATAAAATATAACTATTTAATTTTAATACATAGTTTATAAAAACATAATAATAATTTATATATCTTTTAGAATTGAATTATTTCTTTTTTGTGGTTATTTCTTTAGTATTTTTTTTGATATAAAATATAATTATTAATTTAATATTAAAATATATATTTAAGTTTTAAATATATTTAAACTAAATGATAAATTGTTTAAATAAAAAATATTAATAATAATAAATGATATAATTTATAAATTGTAACATTTATCAATTATACATATTACAAACACTATTATAAAATATAATTAAAAAATAATATTGCTTAATTTATTTTTATAAAAGTAAAATAATAGTATTAATTTAACTAGTTTTTTTTTTTTAAATTATTATTTTTTAAATTAGAAATTCGAATACAAAGATATAACATATTGAAATTATATTAAAAAATACATATTTATAGTTATATATATATAGAAGTATAATTTGAACTTATGCATTACATGAAGTTTTAGGAACAAGTTATTCAAATAGTCAAAAATAAACATCAATGTAAAACTAATAATAAATATATTTAAAATTAAAAATTAAAAATATTTAATAGATTGTGATAATTAATATTGATTAGACATGTTGTGTGAGTTGGAAGATAAAATGATTAAAAAAATAAAATCTTATCAACTTGTCACAAATGTAGAAAAGATAAAATTGTAATTAATACACTCATTAATGCAAAATGAAGTTAAAAAATATTTGTATTTTTTGTTAAAAAAAACTAATTTTCTCCCCCACTAAAAATAGTATTGAGCAATAGAATTGATGAAAAATGTGATTTATTAAATAATAAAAAATTAGGAAAAGATATAAACATATGAAATCTCATATAATCTTTTAAATTCTTTGATTTGATTGGTTAGTGTTAATGTCATATTTACATTCACATGAATGCATAAATATCTAACAAAAGGTTGATATAGAAACGAAGTAAATTAAAAGATGTTGAAGGGCCCACATGACATAAAAGTATGAGAAGAGAGAACAAATCTCAAAAAATATCCAAGATAATTTAACCTAGAGAACAATCCACCTTAGTGAAGAGAAGGAACATAAGGACAAGTGTTTCCCCGTACGAATGAATAGAGGACGTATCATGTGAATAGAGAACGTGGGACCTGTTGCCACGAACAAGATGGCGTAAGCACTTGCGTATCACCTAGGCCCAATACAACCCCTATATGAGCTGATCTCCCCTGCTTTTCTAACCAATATTGCAAGCAAACTATGGAAGCTCAAAACCCCATCGCGGATGAATGTGTATTCAATGCATTGCTGCAAAAAACCAGGCCATTCTTGCTGGAAACATACGAAGATGTTGACCCCTTAATACCAAAATGCATATCTGCTCTGAGAAGGGCGAGAGCTCCAGAATGTTATCACAAGCATTCCACTTTCTTCGATCATCTGATGGGAGTTTACCGTGTTCTGGAGTGCTGGAATGCTCCCCACTCCGTCGCCAGGTGTGGTTTATTTCATTCTTCTTATTCTAACTCCATAGTAAATCTTGCCATATTTAAGCCAGATATAGACAGGCAGGTAGTGAGGGACTTGATTGGTTCAGAGGCGGAAGAACTCGTTCATATGTACTGTATTGTGCCTAGGATTGAGCTTACCTATGCCATGGTTTTGGGGAAATATACTGATGAAGAATTGGTAGCACATTTGGAAGAATCTGAACTTTTCTTGAAGAATTTTGATGTGGGTAATTGTGGAGTAAAGTCCTCTACATGTGATGGATGGAGGAAAAAATTGCAGGGAGTTCTGCCTCCAGAGGGGATTGTGGTTAAGCATTTTAGAACTGGAGATGATTTGATAGTACCAAGGAGATTAATAGCTCTGTTTTTGCTCTTAACCATGGCTGATCTGAGTGACCAGATGTATGGTTATATGGATGTTTTGTTAGATAATAAGTATGGAAGTCTGGAGTCCAAAGGAAATACATGGAAGGCTTTGTGGCCTGGTGATGGAAAACCGGGTCTCTGGATGAAGGTTGTCTCTAGAATGGGGGCCCTCTATACTTTGATTGCAAGGGAGGAAAAGATTTTTAGAAAAGATGTTGACAAGAAATTTGGGTTTGAACACATTGAACTTACCATTCCTCCGGTGTTTAATAACTGTAGGACTGTTTTCAATCCCTTGGATGAGATTCAGGCAAGAGATTTGTACTGGGAAGCTATATTTAAGAAGGAAGATGAAACAGAGGAAGCAAAGGCTCTTTTGTTGAAGGCCTCTGTTCTCAATCCATTTATTGGAGAGCCTCATTTGGTTGTGGCTCAGATTTATCTGTCTGAAGAGAAATATGTGGAAGCAGAGGAGGAGGCCAAGATGGGCTTGAAGCTGCTTTTGGAATGGGGAACAAATTGGGACAAAAGGGCAAGTTGGGAAGGTTGGATTTCTTGGGGTAGAGTTATGCTTGACAAGGCCAAGGAAAAGACATGGCCTAAAACTTCTTGGGGAATTATTAACTTGGGCTTTGTGAATGAAGTTTGAGCTCAAACTTCCCAAGCTCTTCAGCTCTGGAGTATGTACACAGTCAAAGTACTAAGTAAGATAGGCAAAAGATCAATAAGTCCATCTCTGGCTCTTAAACTAGCAAAGGGCATATCAAGAAATTATATATGTAGAGAGTTAAGAGAGTTTATACTGATGCTTTTCAGCTTTGTACATAGTTAAGTACTGGGATGGTTTGCAACTCTGCACAAAGTCAAGTAGTAAGTTACTAAGATGGGCAAAAGACCTGAAGTCCATCCTTGCCTCTTAATTAGCTGAGTGCAGGGGCTCTCTAGTATCAGGAAACTAAAGATATGTACATAGTTAAAGAGTTTAATAGATATGTACTGCTATGTTACATATAATTCTTATTCCTAAAATAATAGATCATCTTGCAAACTTATGGCTGTGCAGTTAATCCTGTCGTGTTCGAAGATTGAATTTACTGAAGTAAAGTAAAACCTTAACTTGAATCTGGACTATATGCTATGCTTAGTTCACAATTGGAATATATAATTGATCCATTTTGTTTGGTTTTTTTTTTCCGTCGGATGCTATAGATTACGAGTGTGTATATATCTTCTGCTTAGAATTCAACGTGGATTTAACTTATAAACAAGAAGATCCGTGGAGTCCTTCCAACAAAAAAATATTTTTCCACTTTCATGAATTGGATAATATGATTGTTTCTTGTCATTAGCACACCAAAGCACCAAGGATATGTACTTGAGCTCCGTGTTATTAGTTCATCTTTAGATCAATAAAACGTATCAAGTTGTTAGAAAAAACGGTTCGTGTTTCATTTTAATTAAATTTTTTTCGAAGAATGTGATAATTTTTTTTAAAAAGTAATCAGACTGTCCAACAAATTACAATATAAACTGTCAAGAACAGAAAAACATATTGTAGCATGTCACAGATTGACTTTAAGCCACGAACATTACATGATATTCTAATAAACAATTGGGCTGACCCAAAATTACTTCAGGATATTCTAATTACCTCTTTTTCTCCTTTCTGCCATCATTGCCTTATTTTATGGTCACTAGTAGTCTGCCAAAATAAAATAGAGGAGGGCCTTTGCTGAAGTTGTGTCTTGGCTGACCAGATTGTAATACCAACTTCTAGTCTTTTGTGTAGTTAAGCAAAATATTCTACATTATTTTCCATTTGGCCCTCCTACCTTCTATATCGTCGTCTACTCACCAAAGGATAAAAGGTTTAGACTTTTTTTATAGATGTCCTAGGAAAAGAACCCAATCACCAACATCTATAATGAAGATATGCAAGATTCAAATGTTGTCTACAATGCAACTTATATGTACTTTTTTGCAATGAAAGTATAAGTCACTTAGACTATTACAACTTGATACAGGGGCATACAAGTTGCCCCATAGCCACTGGTAGATTCAACACCACCTCCAAACCCTTACGTTGTTCTGGTGTGATATACTTGTTGGAAATCAATTCTCGTACATCCACATCACTAATTGGTTATAACGAAACTGTTGTTTAGTTATTTAAATCTTGCCAGTCTGTCAAGGTCCCAACCAACAGTTAAGACTATTCTCAGCACATTCAATCTCTCATCGTATACGTAGAATCCAGTAATCAATCTAGAAAGATTATCTGGTGTTCAAACTCCAAGTTCATTTAATAAACAACCCTCTATAAAGTGTACTTAGCCTTTGCCTTTGCATAAGATATCAAAATAATAATTAGTCTCTCTCTGTTCATTTCTTGTCACTATATTCTCTATGTTGTTACATATAATTGTGTTATAGCATATTTTTAATATGGTATCGGAGCATATTATGACTGTTGGGTTGTGATATGTTTGTTGGGTGTACAAAACTTTGATCTTTCTACAGATTTAAAGTTCCTCTTTTTTGTGTATCTCTTCTCTTCTCTATTTTTATTGAAATAGAAAAGAATTGTTGTTGTTTCTAAGTGATATTGAATGTGTATTTTTTCTTTGGATGAGTTGAACATGATTATCTATGAAAGTTGCAACCGATGAAATACAAATCTACATGTTGCCAGCTGCTTGAAATTTTCCATTTTGGTAAGTATGGGGGATGTCTCAAGAATTTTTCTTTCTTGTGAAGTGGATATTTGTTCTTTTGTTTATGTTATATACATATGCCCATGAAGATTTGACCAAAAAAATATGAGAACGAGATTTGACAAAGGTGTTGTTGTGTTTCATCTTGAAGGTGACGATATGAAGACATCAACAATATACAAGAAGAGCAAATGTATGAAAATCATGGTAAGGAGATTGATCGTTGTTGTCCTTTGTAGCTGAGATTGCTGGTTGCAAAAAATTTAAAATAGTGGTATTTAAAATAGTAAGCAATATACACCAAGTTTCTTGAAGGAGGATAAGTTGATTATAATTGCCTATTGCAATGGAAAAACAAGGTAAAAGAGTGTTGAAAGAGATGCAAGTTTAATTTATGAGATAAATAATTTTCAAGAAGAATTAAAGCATGTGAAGAAAGATAGTATAAGTTTAATTTGTGAAAAGAATTCTTTGAAAGAAGAGGTGACAAAGTTAAGCAATGATACAGGAGTAGAAAGATGTAAAATTTTGAATGAGATTAGTGTTTACATAGATGCAAATGAAAATCTAGAGTACAAGTTAAAGTTGTTTGATGATATTAAGAAGAGAGATGAAGAGTTAGAGAGAAAAATGAATAAATTAAAAGAGGAGAATGGTGTGTTAAAAGATGAATTAAATCAATCGCTTACACTGAGAAATGTGTGCTTGAAGAAAAAATTAGTATGTGATGTTTTATATAGAACGGATTATTTGGATTCATCACCTAATAAGTGTGACTTTTCTAAAGCTAATAAAGAATGTAAGAAAGAAAAGGACAATATTTTTGCAAATAATATTAGTTGTCATAAGAATGTTGATTTAAATATCATGATGAAAATGGGTTACAAAGGTAAAGGATTGGAAAAATATAAACAAGCAATCATGGAACCTATTGAGCTAACCATGAGACCAAAGTATGAAGGATTGGGATAAATAATAGACAAAAGAAATGATGATATGTGTTCAAACAAATTTGTTCAATGTAAACAATGTATGAAGTGTTCAAATTATAACACGAAAGGATGCATGAAAGATAAGCATTGGGATCTACATCCATGTATTTTTTGTGGTTTAAAGAGTCATTGTGAAAAGACATATTGGGGTAGAGAGTGTAAAAATAATTCTATGGAGAAGTGCTTTAAAATGGACTTTGGATGGAGCTCTAGATCAAGTTGGCAAAAGATCACATGATTAAAGGTTTGTTCAAGTACAAATGTTCAAGTGTGAGCAATAATAAAATCTAGCAAAGTATGAATTCTCAAGAAAATTTGAAAATGGTTTGAGAAAATAGGAATCATCGTCCAAGAATACATCCATGAAAAGAGAGATTTCATAAAGGAGAAAAGCTCAAAGTTGGGTGTCTCTATCAATGGAACAATTTTTGTACGAAGTCTAAGGGTTTGTGGTAAGCCAAAACCACTTGTTTGGGTGAATAACCTTAAGTCAAAGAAATTGCATTAATGGGGGGCAATCTCAAATGGTTATGGGTGAATCGGTGAAAAACCCAAAGCATAAGACAAGAGGAAAAAAATGTTGGAAATATTATGAAAGGCTAAGTTACTGAGAGGGAGGGGTGAATCAGTAACCAATAAAACTTAATTCTTAATTAGCAATTAATCCTTCATGTGAATTCTAATCTAATTGCATGCATGAGAAACTGAAAATATTAAATCATACATAACACTTTTGACACACAATTTTGGTGACCCAGAAACCTTCCAAATAGAAAGTAAACCTGGGGTGAGGATGATACCCACAAGCTTTAGTACTACAGTATAAAGTTGGCCTGTTAAGGCTTACAGTGATCATTTCTGATGATCTGCGTTGTTAGGAGCAATAAGGACTGCTAGGTCCACCTTGCAAAAGGATTTACAAACATACAATGAAGTATGCACTCGGTAAATAGATTTACACAAGAATGTTAGGTCTAGCTTGTTAAAGGATTTGATTGATCCATGTGTTAGGATGAAGCAATGGTTGATCTCTAATCTACAACTTGGTTTGCTAAATGAGATTCCTCTGAGTTACAAATCACCTTACTAAGATAAATATTTGCTACTCCTTATACTATTGTAGCCTTTGTAATTTTCTCTTCTACTCCTCTCTTATTATTTCATACTTCTATTCATCATATTGGATGTGATACAATACATTACATATATACCAATCCAATTACAAAATTACAAAGTCAGCCACAATACAAGTTTACACAAATATTGCACCAAAATGTAGAAACTTGGGTTCTGAAGACTGACTTGGTGAGGTTTTGATACTTGGCATCCATTGTCAATGGTTGACATCGTCATGCATTCGATAGATGTAGAAGCTCGGCCATACTAATCACTTCCACAGTCTTGAACTCGGTCTGCACTAGTGACTCGACAAATACTGAGAAACTCGACATATAAATTGAATCACTTAATTCACGTTGCATAGCTTAGTCAATGTTATCACTACGAGCTCAGTATAAACTAAGTCACTTGGTTAACACTGAGTAGCTTGATTAACACTAGACTTGCACCACATCAACTATGAACTTGGTAAGCACTGCACAACTTGGTTTGCATTGGTAAACTCGGTGTGCATTAGTAAACTTGGCATATACTAAGATGCTCAATTTACACTGTTGATCATCACCATAGTAGTAACTACTTGATGCCAACTACAATCTATCCAAAAGACTTAGTAGCAACTGTAGAACTCGATAGCAACTGAAATGTTTGGTTAACACTGTTAACTATACAATATGCTTGGTAGATACTCACAATCTGAATAAGTCTATGTCACTAATAACAACCATGACTAGAATGTCAACTATCTCCCCCTTTGGCATTAATGACAAAAATACTTATCAGTCAAAACTGAATTCAAGAATGTTCAAGAACATCTTTATCTATTACCTTATGTCTCCAACTTAGTAGAGTATACTGTTTTTGAGATTTTTCAAAATTGATTTTGTAAGAGATATATTTCTACACATGAGTAATATGGTAATGCTCCCCCATACATAATATATAGTACACTATACATCTGATATATACATCTTCTTCCCTTTATAGAATATACATTTTCTTTACAATCTTCTTTCAATTTTTCCCCCTTTCTCCTTACATCTTTTCCCTTTTTCTTGTTACATCTTCTCCCGCTTTTTGACATTAATGCCAAAGTTTTATGCTATATATATTTATTTATTAATGCCAAAATGTGACAAGAAATCTAAATGTACCTTCAAGATAAGTGCCAAAGTCTTGTCCCAATACTCATGCAACACCTTGCATGTGTGCAATACAACCAGCACTTCTGCTACCAATTCTATCATGTGGGTCTGCATTGGAGAAGTTGTTGTCATGGATGAGTGTTTTTTAATGTGCAATAAGCTTCTGTATTGCATCCATGTTTGGGAGAATCATGTTCTGAATATCTATCAATGTTGATCTGATTCTTGCCTCTTCTTTGAGAAATTGTACCTACATATCTATCAAAAATCTAATCTTATTGAAGTGGGTAGAGCTTGAATTTAGGTCAAGTTGCAACTATTGTGCACTTGCCTTAAGATCCTCATCAATCTTTGACAATTTGTCTCTTATTTCCTTAGTGAAGATTGATGTATCACAGAGTTTACCAAAAAGTAAAGATACATTAATGCAAGAGGTTTTTAGAGAGCCTAAAATAGTAGACAATTCTACTTGATGAATGGAAATTTGTTGAGAAATAAGTTCTATAACTTTATTCTCAAACTTTTTCTTAGCTTTCTATAAAAATTTATTGTGTCCATCCAAATCTTCATTATATTTATGGACTGCCTCTGCCAACTTATACAAAATTGGTTGAGAAGTATCAACCTCTATGTGTAAGAATTTGGCTTAGGCCAGAATTCACCAAGAACTAAAGAACTCAACACAAGCACACAGTAGACCAAAATAGATAGAGTATGATCAAAATGACGATATTCATTCAATAACTTCTTGAGAGTACACTAGGAGTGCCTAAATATAAAGGCCTCGGGAGAGCTTCTAGAATGCATAGAATTCAGCGTCATGATATGTCTTACAATAAGGCACATGTCCACCAAATATGGGTTATCCTCCATTGAGCACGGGATTAAGTGTGATGATGTGAGGATAAGCCTACAATGGTGTAGCACACAAATCAGTGGTGTAGACAACATGTGCTAAATGAGGAGTGTGAATAACTGCGTTGTCATCATGACAACTCAGTGAATGATGCATACTCATGTTTTGTACACACCATGTGCATAATTTGAGTTGCATAACTTAATGAGAGTGCACAAACTCCTAAGTGTCTCACCTAAAATAATAATAAAATAATGCAAAATAATTAAATAATGCATTAACCTAATAAACTTAAGTAAGTGTAATAAGTGAAATACTTATTTACACCAACACCCCCCCTTAAGTGCAACTTAGGGGAATGCCCTTAAGCTTACGAAATCTAGGATGAAATGCAATATGGGTCCCGGCTACTAGGCCATATTAGGTACCCATGTACATAATGATATGCAATCTCTCATAAAGTGGGGAAAGAGGGAAAACCTCATGGGAAAAACCCTCGCCCAAAAAGAGAGATAAATAGGGATGCATGCATGGATGGAGTAATCAAGACCCCCCCCATTATGACATACATCCAGTATATACATAAGAGAATGATGAGAAGAGGAAGAGAGACAAGATGGTCTCGCCCCCCACCCCTAAAAGAAGAATGTTGAACAGTGACTGCTCCAATGAAGAAGTTGATCCAAGATTGCAGAATGGTGTTCCTCCCCTTAGGAAGAAACAATGCCAAGGGTACAAATGAGATGCTTCCTCTATGTGTGGAAAGAATCCCATGGATAAGTGATGCCTCTAAAACCTACTCAATTGACTAAAGAACCTATTCCAAAGAACTGTCTGACTCTACAACTGATGAAGAAGCCTATTGCAATTGCTAATCATAAGTATCCACAATCACTTTAACCTGTGAGGATCAATCATGTAGAGAATGAACAAGAGAGTCTGATGGAGCTCTCGTGACAACTGAAGAAGGTAATTCTGCATCAAGAAGAAGAGGCAGATCATGAATACTATCTCCCAAATCTGTTACTAAACCTATATCTGGAAGACTAGATGTACCCTTCTATTTTGGACCTATCACTGTGGCGATGTATGCATGTGGATTGAACTGATAAAGTGACCCTTCACTGCAACTGTCGATAGAACCCCACATATCTGAAGCTATTGAAGCACCATCATTGGTGTCACTATTAGTTTCCACACTGTATGATGTGTGAAGAGGAGTAGAGGACAAGCTGGGTGAACCTTCCTCAAAATGTACATCCCTCTCCACAAATATCTAATGTGTCTCTGGATCTAGAAGTTTGTATGCCTTCACACTGTCTTCATAACCAATGAAGGTACAAGGCCGAGGTAACTATGCCTTGCATCCCCTGGAAGATATCTTGGCCCATGCAGGACAATCGAAGACTCTGAAGTGTGTCACAATAGGTTTTCTACCGCACCATGCCTCAAAAGGAGTTTTTCCATCTAAGGCTGGATGAGGAGAACGATTAAGAATGTGAGTGGCACTGGAGATTGCTTCGGCTTCTAATGATGGATCAAGAGACTTGGCATGTATCATGCAACTTGCCATAGACTTAAGAGTGTGGATCCTCAATGCTGCAACATTTGTCTTATGCTAACTGAATGTTGGTGGAGTCTGAAGATCAATTCACTTATGTCTGCAAAAGTCTTTAAGTCTTCTATTCACATCCATGTTTCCATTGTCCATGCAGAGTACTTTGATGGCCTTTCTGGATTTCTGTTCTACATGAGCCTTGAAGTCTAGAAATTTGTCCAACACTTCACTCTTGTTATGCAGAAAGTAGACCCAAGTGAACATTGAAAAGTCATCAACTAAGGTGAGTATGTAGCGACCTTGGCTGAATGCAAAAGGACCTGCTAATACCATGTGAACCATCTATAGAACACCAGGTGCTCTTGAAGACTTCCCTCTCTGGATGCATATCCACTGAATCTGTTGAACATTCACCTTTAGAAAAGTTGATTTGAGGTAGACGTTTTACCATTCAGTATGTGCAAAGTTATTGAAGGTAGCGGAAGTCAAGATGACCATACTGCTCATGCCATAATTGCATGTTTGAATTGAATTGAGTTAACAAGGCCTTTGAAGAATACTTGGGCACAAAATGAGAGAAAGAGTACAACCTCTTGTGATCATTCACTTTCCTTACTGCAACCAAAGAATCATCTCTGAGACTGTGCACCTTTACTAAGTTTGGAAGAAACTCAACTCTATGTCCATCTCCAAGGCCAATGATTTGGTAGATTGATAGGAGATTTGAACTTAGGTTTGGAACATAGAGAACCTCTTGAAACTCTCCATTTTCCATCTCCACGTTTTCTTTTCCTTCAACTTCCATTTTACTATCATTTCCCATGAAGATGTGTGGTACCTTGGACTACTTCATTGAAGAAAAATCCTCTCTTGAAGAACCCATATGATATGAGGCACCTAAATCAAATATCCATTCCTTTGAAGAGTTTGCATTTTCCATGAGTGCTTTCCCTTTGCCCTTTGAATCTGAAGACGACCCTTTATCCTTATAAGCATTAGGCAATGGAACATTATGTTTCATCATGACGTTGGTTAATTCATCAATCTTCTTAAGATAACACTCATGCTCTTCATGACCCGATTTCTTGCAATAAGTGCACTTCTTCTTCTCCTTATTGTTGTCCCCTTTCTTATTGGAATTTGAGGACTTGCCTTGTTGATTGGATTGAGGTGTTATCTTTTCTGCATCCTCTGATTTTTCCTTCTTCCACTTCTTCTTACCCTTTCCTTTATTTGAAGATTGTCCAGCTGAATTTTGAGAACCCTCATTGGCCACCAATGCTTTGGACTGAGGTGATTTGAGAATCCCCATTGACTTCAACTTCTTTTCTTCATCATCCAACAGTTTATCATATTCATCAAAAGTGACTTTCTTGTAGGAAGACCCTAAGGTAGTCTTTGAGGTATTAAAAGAAGATACAAATGTGGAATATTTTGATGGCAGCTTGTTATGTATGAGATAGATCAGTTTGACATCATTGATAGAACTCCCACAATCAGTAAGCTTTGTCCTTAATTCATTCACCTTGATGATGAAGTCATGTATTGAGTCATACGACTTAGGATCTAAGGAGACAAGCTCATCTTCAATTTTGAACACATCCTCTTTAGACACTTTCCCACAAAGGCCTTCGAGGGTATCCCAAGCTTCCTTGGATGTAGTACATTTCTTGATTTGATACATGATCTTATCATCTACCCCCAAACATATATTACCTAGGGCTTTCCTATCCATTGCTACCCAATTTGAAATATCACTTGCAAAAACATTATCACCTGCTGGTTTAGGAAGAGTACCATCTACATATTGTAAAACTCCATTATGCATTAAGTGATACAACATTTTGATTGACCATGAAGCATAGTTATGAAGAGTTAATTTAGGAAACTTAAAGTTTCCCATAATGCAAAAAATAAAAGAAAATTGTAGAAAAGAAAGAACACAACACCAAGAACACACCCCCTTTTCACTAAATCAAGAAACCCCCCCAAAATAGATGCTTTGGGCACTTTATCAATAGTGTGATTACAATGGTCCACTAGCCAATTTTGGCCTTCGTGGACTTCTGATTTTGCTTGTTACAACTTCTATATGATATAAAAATTTGGAACTTTACAATGTGCTACAATTCTGAAGCATTACAAAGCAAAGAAAGGCCCTATGCTGAAAGTGACACTTTTGTCCACACAACACTACAATCTAATGCCAGATTTGGAAAGTAGATGAAAAAATATGCACTTTCAAAAAAAATAGAACTTGTTTTTTACTCCAGATGTGCCTGTACAGAGCATTTGAAGTTGCAAAATGTAGGATTATGTAGGTACAGTCGCCAAAAAATGCAAATTTTGAACAATTTGTGCACCAAAATCAGAAAATAGCTACACCACTGAAAAATTTAGAAAATTCTACCCAATTTCAGAAAAAAATTGCACCTGATTTGGAGTCAGGATGTCTAAGTTATGGCCTCTTGAAGTCGGACTGCAAAAACCAAAATGAATTTGGTGAGGGGTTGCATCAGCAAATAATAGGGTTAAATTTGACATTCATACGACAATCGTAGTAGTTAAAAATTTGCCCATGAATGATGTCCAGGCAAGCATCAATTTTAGTCTCATGAATGGATGATGTTAGCAACTTCAAAGGCTAAGATGAGGTTAGTTGTCTACGTGTAAAATTTTGTATTGTACGTACAGTACAGACTGTCAACGTGTCCGCTGATTGTGGTATAGTTGGATGCCACATGGCTATTAGCATGGATGCCTCATCTGCAGGATGACTATGCCTACGCAAGAGGTGACTAGGCGGGTCTATCCGTATGGATTTTGAAGATCGCACCACGTGTCGTGTGCACAATGGATAGTTCAGAGACTATGCGAGCGAGTGAGGTGGCAGGTCATGGATTGAAGGTTTTGCACCACGTGTCACAGCATTAACTACCAAAATTTCTTGACAAAATACTTGTCGCTCCCCTAAATCTTGAGCAGCGACTGCCGGAGCTATGTGGAAATATCCCACATTCATGGGGTGAGGAGTCTGCGGACTATTTATATAGTGAATCTTGTGGAGTGTAAACAAATAAGCCTGCCAGAGATTGTTGATGCCGCCGATTGGATTTGTGTCGTATATGTGTTGTTGTCGCCAAATTTGGTGAGCAGAGTTGGATTTAAATTGTCAAATCGTTGTAGGTGTAGGTATGGCTCATGGATTATTATAGAGCCAAATGACAATGCCCACGATTTAAAAAACAATATCCTACAAAATTAATAATTCCACCACACCAAAATACCAAAGTCGAGCTGGGGTGTCACTACCCAGTTCAGCCAAAAAAATTTCCTGCCTGGGAATTAATTTGAAAAAATAATTCTGAAAATACTAGATACAGAAATAAATTGCAGATCTGAAATACAATAATTAGATCAATGAAAATGACCATACCTAATTGCAAATTGGGCCTTCGGGTTCCGATTTGTAAAAAAAATTTGCCTCACGATCAACTTTCACCTAATATAGGCAAATTTATAGTCAATCTTCACCAAATCAATGCTCCAGATGCAACGGTGAGGTCAGATCTGGCTCTAGATGCTCCTAATTTCTGTGGATCCTCCAGATTTGTGTCGAGGCACTGAAGCATGAACGGTCTCGAATGGCTATGTGATGAGAATCTCCCTCAGCTCTGATACCATGTAAGAATTTGGCTTAGGCTAGAATTCACCCAAGAACTAAAGAACTCAACACAAGCACACAGTAGACCAAAATAGATAGAGTATGATCAGAATGACAATATTCATTCAATAATTGCTTGAGAGTACACTAGGAGTGTCTGAATATAAAGGCCTCAGGAGAGCTTCTAGAATGCATAGAAGTTAGCATCATGATATGTCATACAACAAGGTACATGTCCACCAGATATGGGTTATCCTCCATTGAGCATAGGATTAAGTGCGATGATGTGAGGATAAGCCTACAATGGTGTAGCATGCAAATCAATGGTGTAGACAACATGTGCTAAATGAGAAGAGCGAATAACTATGTTGTCATCATGACAACTCAGTGAATGATGCATACTCCTGTGTTGTAGACACCATGTGCATAATTAGAGTTGCATAACTCAATGAGAGTGCACAAAATCCTAAGTGTCTCACCTAAAATAATAATAAAATAATGCAAACTAATTAAATAATGCATTAACCTAAGTAAACTTAAGAAAGTGTAATAAGTGAAATACTTATTTACACCAACACTATGCCTAGAGCCTCTGCTAGAATATTCTTAGCATCTTCAATTATTTTGAAGTCATTGTTTCTTTCCTCTCTAAGCCTTTGCTACTTGGCTTTCTTTTGAAGTAGTTCACCAAAAATTTACATCTGATCTAGATTTAGATTTGAGATGTCCCATTTAGGAATGACAATCTCATCATCAAGATCTATATCTTCTTCCTTCTCTTTGCCTTTTCCCAAAAAAATTGTGCTTGGTTGAGGCTTGGTCTCAATTGTCCTTGCACTTATTATTTGCATAGTAAGAATAGAAAAGATTGTAGATATGGTAGAAGTCATTGCAAAAGTGGATACTACACTCATTGAAATACTAGTAGTAGGAATACCTGATGTAGCCAAAACTGATGTAGAGGGAAGAGCTTGATGCTCGGTAGATGAAGTGCTTGGCACTACTATCAATGAAGTATTGAGTTGGACAAGTGCAGAGATTGATTGAGTGCTTGTGCTTTAAGTGCTAGTCACAATCAATCATGTTGAAGCTTTCTTTGGGCTTGGTGTTCTCAATTTTTTTCTTGGAGAATGAGGAAGTGAGTCTATGATTGTTGCAAAAATCTTTACTAATTTGGTCTTCTCAGTATCTTGTACATTTTCCTTAGTAGCTTCATGCTCCTGTTCCTCTTCATCATCTACATTATCATAATGAGTGACTTCATCATTTTCCTCTTTATCTTTCTCTTGATCATCATCATCATCATCCTTGTCACTTACACTAACTACAAATTAGTTGGCTTGTGAAGAAGATAAACATTCTTCCATGTGTTTGTAGTGTTCTTCACAACATGTTCAATATCTTTCAATAACACAAGACAAGTATTGAATCTCAAAGTTAATTTTTCTTCATTTTTCTTCATAGATTCTTTTATCTCCTTGTCATCCAAATTTGGCATGAGGTGCCTCAGGGTCTTCTCATATATATCTTTTGTAGTTTGCATGTCATGCTCATGTCTTGGCTTAATCTTTTCCATCAAAGCATTAGGAATCTACTAAGCTAGCTGATCAAGTGAGTACTTCCACTTAACCATCTTAGATATTGATTTATCTTCTATTTTCTTCTCCTCCTTTGTATCCCTAGTCTCATATTTTAGTGCCTTGAAATTTGTAATGCTAGATCTTGATTCTAACTCTTTTATTCTTTCCTCAAAAGTGGGTGGAGACCTCTTGAAGATTATGTCTCCTCCTTCTTTCTCTGCTTTCTTCCTGAATGATCTCCTTGTGAATACAATAGTAGATGTCTTGGCAGGTTTGGCAATGATTACCTTACCTTTCTTCTTTAGTGGCTCTTCTTCCTCTAATTTTTCTTCATCTTCTACTTCTTCATCCTCTCCTTTTCCTTCAACTAACAAAAGAGTGGAGCTGGTTTTCAGTTTGGCTATCCTCTTCTCGCCCTTGTTAACTGCTTGAGGAAGTTTGATTTCTAGTTCTATCATGGCCTTTTCCTCAGCACAGGTGCCAAAGTAAGGAGCCTTAGGATCAACAGGACTATTTATCAATGCCTCAATTATGTTTTTTGTTTCATTAATATTCACCTCATACCCTAGAGGTTTCACCCATGCTATTCTTGGCCTAACTGCTTGAATGTAAATTTTATCACTATCAACCATGAAACAAACATCATCTTTTTAATCCTCAACTAATTTCCTTGGAATCTAAAAACTTGTATTCATCTTTTATTTAAATGCATGAAATTCGTTGTCCATAATGCTTGCATAATTCTCTCCCATTTCAGCAATATACTCATTAATCTAATAAAGAATGGGTACATCTTTTCTCCAAACTATAATACCCTTTGATGAGAAGAATTTATGAACATAGAAAAACAAACAAGTCAAGAGTGAACCAAACCTACATGGATTGTTCTTGGAAGTTTTTATGCTCTCCATGTTTTTGTTGAACTGAATCAATAGCAACTCGGCATGGTCAAGAGAAAGGTTATTCTTGACCACCTTATATGCTAAATCAATTGCTTCACAAGATACATTGTTCAATCTACTCAAACTATATTTTTTTTAGCTATGACATGTATGTTGAACTTCAATTCCATGTTAATTACACAACTTATTTTCATTCCCCTTCCATCACACTCAGCAAGGGTTTTATTTTCCAGTTCAACCTGACCTAGGGTTTTAGTCATTTTAGCTTTTGCCAACATCGAGAGACCAGTGATCCTCTGGATCATCTTCCTGGTTATCAAAATTGGTTGATCCAACCATAGTTGACCATTATGCACATGACTAAGGATCAACCTTATCCATTTCACTTGGAAATCCCATGGCATGTGAGAAACATGAGTTAAACCTTTTGCCTCGAGATGTTGATGCTCAAGTTTCAACACACCATCAATGCATAACTCCTTCAAACATTCATCCATCTCTATTGTTCTAATATCTTAAATAGCACATTTGAAATGCAAATGGATATCATTAATTAACAATACCTTTGGAGGGATTTGAGACTGCACTCCACTCAGATCTAGGGTTTTCGCAACTGTAGAAGTCAACTTGAAATCTGGTGCCTTCCATCCCACACCTCGAACCAACATATCTGAACCTCTTTTTGACTTGTTGCTGGTGGATGCCATCATTGCTCGGTAGGGTTTGAGAGAATACAAAACCTTTCAGTAAAAATTTTCTCAAATCACTTGAATGCTCTAAAGATCGCTCTGCACAAATAACTCTCAAAAATTTGCAGTGAGAAATGACTTCAATTTCACCCTTTTATCAAATTTCTCTTTTCGATCACCATAAATGCCTAGTATGATTGTTCACTCAAATGATAGACTATCATCCATTTTATGTGCATTCGATACTTGGTAGAGTCTTCCATGACTTGGTAACCACATAAGACTTAGTTACTCCCAACCTTTCTTGCTAGAGTCTGTAACCTGACCTTGCTCAGTAAGAATAGTAACTTAGTAGTGACTGTCATATCTTACTTGGTGATCCCTTTACATCTTGAATGCTAATATGGATCCTTCATCTTGTTTTCTAGAACTGATATTAGATGTCTTATTTAGTATCCTAGTTTTATTTCTCCTTTGAGAAATCAAGTGGAAATGGTGGAGTTGCCAAATTCTTGAGTGACTTGATAATCATTGCTCAGACTTGCATTGTCAAAAGATTTTGGAACCCATTGTTGTCTCATCTATTTTTTGATGTTATCAATTTTTGCCTTCTTTTCATCTTCACTTCTTCCAGTATTCATATAGTTCTTGGCAAGATGACCAAGTTCTATACAAATGAAACATTTTCTAGTAGTATCTCTTTTCCTCTAGTGATGTTTCTCACAATTCATTCCAATGTATCCAAATTTTCCACAGTAATGACATATGCACCAAGTTTTGTAGTCCCAACTAAATATAGCTTTTACAATCTATTCTACTAGACGTAATCTCTTAGTTTTGCATTCTGATGACTTGTGCCCATGCTTCTTACATTTGTGACATTTTCCTTCAAACTTTGGTTTTTCTTTGCATTCATTTTCTCTACGACCATGTTGATTACAATTGTAGCATTTTCTATTGAATTTTTCTTTCCTGTTGCTCCAACATTTGTTTGATGTATGACCTATCTTACCACAATGACTATAAGTAGGTTTTTTATTCATTTTAGCTCCTTAGTTGGATGATTCACCTTCTTTTGTATATCCAATTCTTGCTTTCCATTTTTGTCTGTAATGGCTTTAGTCATTCAACTAATTTAGGTATTCTTGAGATTTCATTATCCTTTCATTAGTTTTCCTTTCAGTGTTTAGATCATTCTACAATCTTTCATTCTCTGATCTTAGATTCATGATTTCTTCATTTGCATTGGTGAGTTGATCAATGAGGTCTATTTGCTGAAGGGATAGGTTCTGAATTTCATTGTTTTTTCCTTCTATCTCTTCTCTTATCTTTTTCTTCTCTTCCATGACTTCACATAATCTTACTAATTGAATTTCTTGCTCTCTTCTTAGTTTTCTTACTTCTTCTTGAAGGGTACTATTCTTTTCCAATAGTTCTTTGATTGTTTCATCAGCTTCATCTGAATTGCTTGAATGGATGTCTTCAATTCTTTCTTCAATGTAGAGTGGATCATTCATTTGGATTGCAAGATCTTTTCTTCTTTTTAGGGATTGAGAGAGTTGCTCTTTTTCTTTCATGAGTTTTCCAGTAGTCAATTCAAAATCTATCTTTTTATTGTCAATAGCCTTATCAAGTCTGAATACCTCCATTGCCTTTGATCTTTGCTCAAGTTGTTAAACTTTTCTCTGAGAATGAAAAAGCTCTGATACCAATAGTTGGAAATATTATGAAAGGCTAAGTTTCTGAGAGGGGAGGGGTGAATCAGTAACCAATAGAACTTAATCCTTAATTAGCAATTAATCCTTCATGTGATTTCTGATTTAATTCCATGCATGAGAAATTGAAAACATTAAATTATACATAACACTTTTGACACACAATTTTGGTAACCCAGAAACCTTCCAAATAGAAAGCAAAACTAGGGTGGGGATGATACCCACAAGCTTTAGTACTACAGTATAAAGTTGGCCTGTTAAGGCATACAATGATCACTTCTGATGATTTGCCCTATTAGGAGCAATAAGGACTGCTAGGTCCACCTTGCAAAAGGATTTACAAACATACAATGAAGTATGCACTCAATAAAGAGATTTACACAAGACTGTTAGGTCTACCTTGTTAAAGGATTTGACTGATCCACCTATTAGGATGAAGCAGTGGCTAATCTCTAATCTGCAACTTGGTTTGCTGAATGAGATTCCTCTGAGTGTACAAATTATCTTATTGTGATAGATAAATCTTTGATACTCCTTATATTGTTGTAGCATTTTTAATTCGCTCTTCTACTCCTCTCTTATTATTTCATACTTCTATTCATCATATTGGATGTGATACAATACATTACATATATACCAATCCAATTAAAAAATTACAAAGTCAGTCACAATACAAGTTTACACAAATACTACAAAGTCAACCAAAGTGTAGAAACTTGGGTTCTGAAGACTAACTCAGTGAGGTTTTGATACTTAGCATCCACTATCAATGCTTGACATCATCATGCACTCAGTAGATGTAGAAGCTTGGTCCATACTGATCACTTCCAAGTAGTCTTGAACTCGATCTGCACTGGTGACAAGGCAAATACTGTGAAACTCGACATATAAATCGAATCACTTGATTCACACTGCATAGCGCGGTCAATATTATCACTACGAGCTCGGTATAAACTAAGTCACTTGGTTAACACTGAGTAGCTTGATTAACACTAGACTCAAATCACATCAACTCTGAACTCAGTTAGCACTGCACAATTTGATTTGTACTAGTAAACTTAGCATAAATTGAGATGCTCGATTTACACTATTGATCATCACCATAGTAGTAACTACTTGACATAAACTAAAATCTGTCCAAAGGACTCGGTAGCAATTGGAATGCTTGGTTAACACTGTTAATTGAACAATATGCTCGGTAGATACATACAATCTAAATAAGTATATGTCACCAATCACAACATGACTAGAATGTCAACAAAAAATTCCAAAGTGATAGTGATAAGGGGAACTAAAATTTTATGTTATAAATGGGTACCTAAGAAGACTTAATGTCAAGACCCATCCTATTTGATTAAACTTAGAACACTTTTTTGTTTCAAGGAAGTTATTTGAATTTTGTATTATAATAATTTCTCCCACATAAAGTCTTTAGTGGTAGAAATTAAGGGAGGGTGTTAGAAATCAATTCTTGTGCCTCCATGTCACCAATTGGTTATAACCAAATTGTTGTTTGGTTATTAAAATGCTCTCAGTCTATCAAGCTCCCACCTAGTAGTTAAGACTATTCTCAACACATTCAGACCTTCATCATACACGTAGAATATAGCAATCGATCTGGAAAGATTATGTGGTATTCTAACTCTAAGTTTATTTAATAAAAAACCCTCTATAAATAAGAACTGATGTACTTAACTTTTGCATAAGAAATAAAATAAAAAATAGTCTCTTTCTATTTATTTTTCTATCACTATATTCTCTATGTTGTTGCATATAATTGTGTTGTATTGTATTCTTTAAAGGACGACCTCACCACCCTCTAAGTTTTCTCTATGTTTCCAACCTCCAAACCCCATGCACAAAATATGGTCACATTTATGTTTGTTCAATATTTATGTTCACATAGAAAGTAATATATTAAGGACTACATCCACAAAACAAGTGGGCCACATCAACAAAATTTATTTGACAAACTACCTCACCACCTTCTGAGTCTGCTTTATGTTTCCAACCTCCAAACCCCATGCACAAAATATGGATGTCACATTTATGTTTGTTCAATATTTATGTTAAGATAGTATGTAATCTATAAGGACTGCATCCAAAAAATAATGGGGCCACATAAACAAATTTTATTTGGAAAACTACCTCACCACCCTCCAAGTTCGCTCTACATTTCCAACCTCCACACCTCATGCACAAAATACGGATGCCACATTTATGTTTGTTCAATATTTATGTTCAGATAGCAAGTAATCTATAAGGATTGCATCCACAAAACAAGTGGGCCACATCAACAAATTTTATTTTCCAGACTACCTCACCACCCTACGAGTCTGCTCTATGTTTCCAACCTCCAAACCCCATGCACAAAATATGGATGTCACATTTATGCTTGTTTGGTATTTATGTTCAGGTAGCAAGTACTATATTAGGACTACATCCACAAAACAAGTGGTCGAAAAAGTCTACAATAGTCAAGGTCATTGACTAATTAACAATTTTAAATTCCATTTAATTTAGAAGAAACGTGTGTGTGTGTGTGTGTGTGTGTGTGTGTGTGTGTGTGTGTGTGTGTGTGTGTGTGTGTGTGTGTGTGTGTGTGCAAATATGAAAAAGAAGATAAAACTACAAGTACTAAATTTAAAAGTAACAATTTATTAAGATTTATGAACCTCGTATACCAAAGAGACCATAAATAAGTTACCTAAATACCAAGATGTCATGAACATGTTGACCAAGCTAACAGAGGCTCCAAAACTTGTCCAAGAACACAAGGGGGCGAGAATGTTGTAGGATTATTTTACCACCCTACCACAAAGTTGTTAAGCTTCCTTAGAATCTTTCCCAACATGAAAGATACCCAACCCAACATTAAAGAAGTCTAATCATAAAAACTAAGAGGAATAGTTGAATGGTGTACGTTATAAATCATATTCAAATGATAGAAATTGTCACCATGACAATCAGACATAATTATGCAAAATAGCAATAACCTCATTTTTCAAGATAGAATGACTATTTAGGGCCCATTTGGCCATGAGTAAGAATTGAGAATATGAATTTTTTATTCCAGATTACCAAATTCTGAATTTGTTATTCTAGACTTGTTTGATTCAAAAAAAATTACAATTAGAACTACAGTTGAAATTGAAATTTGAAAATGGATTCCATGATTTTGTTGGAAACTACAAATGAAAAAATTGTTATGTTGTCATTAATGTCAAATCTACTGATGAGAATGTTTCTATCTTATCTAAATTTCATATCTATTTGATTGATAAAGAGGATTTGAGAAGTTTCTCATAACAAAAGCACCTAGAGGAAAGGTTGAGTTATGAAAAGGAAGCTACAATGGATGTTTGATTAGTTAGACTTTGACAAGATAACTAAATAATTGTTTACATTATGAAGACATGAGAAAAGACTGACAATTTGCTTAAGCTTGACCAAGGAATATAGTAGAAGATTAAGGAACTTGAAGTTCATGTTGAGCGATACTATTGTTGATCAAGTGCCATAACAAAGCAAGTCGAGTGCCAGTACAAATCGAGTGAAACTTAGTGTCGATCGCGCATCAGTATCAAATGAGTGATTGAGTGATGTCTGAGTGTTAGAACCTAGTGTAAGTGTCGAGCAAGTGAACCTAGTAATGACCGAGTGATAGTATTTTGAATGCGTATGAGAAATCATGATTTCTAGCTGACTTAATTGATTTCTTGGGATATCGAAACCATGTTGAAGAGATAAGGATTGACGTGTTGGACCATTTAGTTCAAGGAAAGGATTAGGCAAGATACCTAATGAATGAATTCCATAAGAAGTTTCTAGAAAAGAAGGAGATGAATAGAATGGAAATTAGATACAATGAATCTATTGGATTAGATGAAAAAAACCTAAGATCTACAGTGATTGTGAGAAATGGAAAAGGACCTGAATTACCTATTTAAGGAGGCATAAAGACAAACTTTATAGAGTACAAAAGAGAGAGATGCAAAGAAGTGAATAGAATAGAGAAGTTGTGTGTGCTTGAAAGATTTCCAATAAGATGGAAAAAAAAGTTGTTGAGGTTGATAAGAAAATCTAAGAATAAGGTTTAAGTTTTTTGTGAAGAGAAGGGTGATTGCTTGAAGGGTTGTCAAGCAAAAAAAGGATAGAGGTGACAAGGAAGGCTTATTAGGGAATCGACACATCAACTGAATAGAGATTTGAAACTTCAAAGTGAGTTGTAATCATATAGATCAAACCCTATTGTTTTTTTTCTAATCATTATAAACAGTTTGTATGGAAATCCTTTTAATCAAAGGTTGACCTAATAGTCATTAAGGACTTAAAAGTCTATGTAAATCCTTTAACAGGGTGACATTCTAATGGAATTTTCTAAAGTCATCTGGAAAGGCCACTCTAATAGGGTGATTAAATCCTTTAACCAAGTCACATTTAACAATGTGTATTGTAACCTTTAACAGGGTTGGCTCCTAATAGGGCTCACTTCAAAACAGTGAAAAAGTGGTGACATGTTGCAAGTGGTTTTTTCCCAAATTGGGTTCCCACATTAAATCCTAGTGTCAAACTTGTGTCGAATGTTTTATGGTGCTTTACATTTCAAATATTTACATTATGCAAGTCTATTATATTAAAGTAGTGAACTACTAGTTCATATTGTTATTCAAATTATAGCAGAGACCGAATTGCAATAGGATAAGCATAACTGAAAAGTGTTTAATTGTTTGAATGTTCAATTGGTACTTATGGACCTTGAATAACTAATTCACCCTCCCCCCTCTTAGTTTTTCTAAATATTCTAACAATTGGTATCAGAGCTCAAGTGCTTATAAAGAGAAGTTTGAAGGTACTCAAAGCTAAAGATCATGACTCACAAAAGGGAGGTACCAAAGCTAAACAAGAACTTTCCTACATAGAAAATGGTGACGAAGCTACATATATCTAGTATTGGTAATGCTGCAGTAAACTTTGTGGACAATGAATATGTGAAGATAACAATTGTTCCTCTAACTGCTCAACAACTGAAAGAAAAATAAGAACACAATTAGACAATATTGGAGATTGTTTTAGCCCTAAGATATGTCGAGTTTGATGACATAAAAGATTGTGATAGTGCAAAACAGATGCGGAACAAATCGAAAACCATATATGGAGGATATGATAATGTCTTAAGAGCCAAATCAGAAATCTTGAGAGGAAACTTTGATGAAATTATAATGATAGAAGGTGAGAACATAGTGTAGTATTGCACAGGAATCAAGGAAGTTGGCATTGTTATTCAAGGTGCAAATGGAACAATTGAAGTTGAAATAATGATAAGCAAGGCATTGAGAACTCTACTTCTTGTATATGCCATTAGGGTTTCTGCAATACAAGAGATTGGATGCACTCCAGGTAACAATTTAACTTTGGAAGGTGTAATTAGTAGACTCGCTACTTTTAAGATGTCCAATTTTGACAACTACACACCTACTACCATTGAATCTGCTTTTAAGTCACAAATGGTTCTTAGCAAAAGAAAAGACAAACATGTGAAGAGTGACAATGACACTTCTAATGATGATCTTGATGAACTTGAAGCACTTATTGCAAAAAGATTTGGAAGAGGAATAGGTAAATAAAAGGTAAATTACCTATAATTTATTTTTTATGCAACAAGGTTGGTTATATTGTTGCAGGGTGTCCTAATAGAGAAGACAAGGATGAGATAAAGAAAAGAAAATACAAAGGAAGGAGAGATGATCAAGACTACAAGAAGAACAAGGATGACAAAGGTAAGAAATCTTGTTATAATGTTGAAGAAGAAATTGACACTGAATCTAAAAGTAATCATGATGAAGTTGTTTATGTTGTTATCAAAGAAGATTCTAATGAAGATGAGAAAATTGCTTTAATTTCTTATGTGAACAAAAGTGATAGATGGATAAATGATAGTGGTTTCTCTAATCATATGACTGGTGATAGAAATAAATTTGAGGACATTTGACCATACAAAGGTGGTTGTGTTAAATTTGGTAATGATATTCCATGTATTGTGAAAGGTAAAGGGACTATCCAATTGACTAAAAAAATTAATTGTGACAACATTTACTGGGTACAAGGACTTTACTATAATCTATTGAGTATCTCATGGTTAAAAAAATTAGGGTACGGAGTTAAATTTCATTTTAGAAAGGCCAAGATATATGATATTGATGGATAGCTTATTGGAAGTGGTGATCAGACAAGAGGTAACTTGTTGTATCTAGATTTATTTAATGAGACATATTTGTTTACACAACAAGAAGATGTTTTGTTATGGCATAAAAGGTTATGCCATGTAAATTTTGACAATTTGGTGAACATTAGTAAAATTAAGAAAGTAAGAAGGTTACCAAAACTAAAGAAGCTTGGCAATGTTATTTGTAAACAATGTCAATTGGGAAAAAAGACAAAATCTAGTTTCAAGAGAAAAACATACACATCTAGTGATATTTTGGAATTTGTTCATACTAATCTATGTGGAATTATTGATGTTCAAATATTTTATGGAGATAAGTATTTCATTATTTTTTTTAATGATTACTCTAGGATAATGACTATGATGTTTCTCAAATCTAAATATGATGCTTTTCAGTTATTTAAGTGGTATTTGTCCAAAGTTGAAAAAGAAATAGGGAAGAGTCTGAAGTGTCTGAGATCTAATAGAGGTGGTGAATTCATTTCTAATGAGCTCAACACATTATCCAATGACAAAGGAATTAAAAGATAAATGTCAGCACCAAGGACACCTCCTCAAAATGAGATAGCTAAAAGGAGAAACAGATCAATAAGGAATTGTTCTAGAACATTGATGATAGAGAAGAATGTATCACATAAATATTGAATAGAAGCTATCAATACTAATGTCTATACCTTAAAAAAAGTACAATTCGAGAAAGGTACAATTTCTACACCTTTTGAACTATGGTACAGTTATTCTCCTAATGTGAAATATTTCAAAATCTTTGGAAGAAAATGTTACATACCTAAAAGATAATAGGAATGGAAAACTTGATTCTAAGAGTGATGAAAGTATATTCCTAGGATATTCCAACAAGAGTAAAGCTTACAAGTGTTTAAACTCTAACACTAACAAAGTTATGGAAACTGTAAATGTGAAAGTTGATGAATTTTTAAAAAGAAATGATGTTGAATGTAAGAAAGAACATGAAGATTATAGTACATTCATAAGTGTGGATGATGGTGCTCCCAACACTCCTACTAAACAATAAAATAAAGTTGTAGTCTCCCAGTAGACAAAGAATGTTGAGGTCCAACAAGAGGTTGTCAAGCAATAGGTAGAAGATTCTTATTCATAGATAGATAATGTCAACCATCTGGTAGAAAATGTTGAGCATACATAACCTGAATCTCAACTTGAACAAGAACGAGATATTGAGCTTGAGATTATTTTTCAAGATGAACTTGTTGAAGAATAGAGAAGGAGACCACCTGTGCTAGCTAAGTATGTAAGAAGACATCATAAACCTAAACAAATAACTGGAGATGTAGAATCTAGTATTATGAAAAGAAAGAGACATAGAAATGATACATGCTTACTTTATGAATTTGAGCCCAAATCAGTGAAGGATTCTCTAGACAATTAAGATTGGATCAAGGTAATGAATGAAGAAATTGAATAGATTGGGAAAAACAACACTTGGACCCTAGTACCTAGACCAAAGGACAAAAATGTTATTGGAACAAAGTGGGTTTTTAGGAATAAGCTAAATAGAAAAGGTAAAGTTGCAAGGAATGAAGCTAAATTGGTATGTAAAGGATGCACTCAAGAAGAAAGAGTTGACTATGGAGAAACTTTCGCTCCTGTAGCAAGATTGGAAGAAGATAAAACTCTATTTGCATATTTAGCCTACAAAAACTTTAAGGTATATCAAATGGATGTCAAATCCACATTTTTGAATGGTATACTTGAGGAAGAAATGTACATAGAACAACCTAAAGGATTTGTGGATCCAAAAGAGAAGAATATGGTATGTAAACTAAATAAATCTCTTTATGGATTGAAACAAGCTCCAAGAGCATGGTATGAAAGACTACACAATTACTTAGTGAATATTGGTTTTGAAAGGACAAATGATAACAATAATCTATACTTGAAAATTGGTAAGAACAATAAGGTACTGCTATCTAAAATTTTTGTTGATGACATTATATTTGGAGGAAAAGAAGCATTATGCAAATCATTTATTGATGAAATGAAGAAGGAATTTGAAATGTCAATGTTTGGTGAAATCAAATTCTTTGTTGGCTTGCAAGTATATCAAATGAAATCTGGCATTTTCATTACTCAGTCCAAATATACCAAAGAGATACTAATTTTTTTTGGAATGGAAGAATCAAAACCAGTGAGCACACCTATGTCTATAGGAGATAAGTTATCTAAAAGTGATGAATCTGTTGATGTGAATCAAACATTATACAGATTAATGATTGGAAAATTGCAATATGTTGTTCATAGTAGACCTGATATTGCATTAGTTGTTGGGAAAATTGCTAGATTTTTAGTAAATCCTAAGGAGAACCATATGATGGCAATGAAAAGGATCAAGATATCTAAAAGGTATAGAAGACTATGGATTGTATTACAAGAGGAGTGATAGATTTGAACTAAAGGTATTCATTGACTTTGATTGGGTAGGAAATATTGAAGATAGAAAAACACTAGTGGAGGTGCATCCTTTCTAAGAAAGAAATTGGTGTCGTGGACAAGCAAGAAACAGAATTGTATTTCCTAATCAATAGTTAAGGCTGAGTATGCGACAACGATAGTGAAATGTTCAAACATCATGTGGATAAGAAATTATTAAAAGGAATCAAAGAAGACATTACATATCCATTGGATATCTATTGTGATAACACAAGTGCTATCAACATGTCAAAGAATCTTGTGATGCACACAAAAACAAAGCACATTTCTATCAAGTATCACTACTTAAAAGAACTAGTTCAAGATAAAGACGTGAAGTTAGAGTATGTACACACCAAAGAACAAATTTTTGACATATTCACTAAAGCCTTACCTAAATATCTTAGAGGTAAACTAGGGGTGATTCCCCTAAGAAAAACTACTCAAGCTATAAAGAGGCATTACATCAAATGTACTTATCAAAATACATTATGCATTGATGTAGACAGTTATACTTTAGGAAGTTCCTAAGATAGTCACGTAAAATAAAGAAGAAGAACATCATAATAGATCAGTCATATACATATGACAAATGACAGAATTCAATCTAACATGTAATTATCTACATAATCAAGAAGTATGAAGGACATAAAGCCAAGAGCGATAGTGTCTTTGGCATTGTTGTCAAAGAGGAAGAGTATGTATATAAGATGCAAGAGGGAGAGATTGAATAGAAATATCGAAAAGAATGATGTATAAAATTCTAGAGGAGGAGTATATATAAAAGATATAAGAGGAAGTCTAAACTTAGAACTTAGAGGGAGTTTCTGAAATTACATGAATGAAAATCAGAATGAAACTAAAGATATTGGTTACTCGTGGGAGTGAAATCTTTTGGATTGCATGGTAACAAAGAGGAAAATTGTATTCATAAAATATTTGAGGTGTTTTCATCAATTCCAAAGAGGGAGATTGTTGGAAAATACAATTAAAACAATTATTATGTTTTCATTGATGTCAAATCTATTGATGAGACATGCTGCTATCTAATCTAGATGTCTTATCTATTTGATTGCTAAAGAGGATTTGAGAATTTTCTCATAACAAAAGAACCTAGAGGAAAGGTTGAGTTGTGAAAAGGAAGCTACAATGGACATTTGATTAGTTAGACTTTGACAAGATAATTTTATTGTTTACATTACAAAGACATGAGAAAAGATTGATAGTTTTCTTAAGCTTGAGCAAGGAATACAATAGAAGATTAAGGAACTTGAAGTTCATGTTGAGAGATGCTAATGTCAATTGAGCACCAAAACAAAGCAAGTCAAGTGCTAGTACGAGCCAAGTGAAACTTAGTGTTGACTGAGCATTAGTATCAACCAAGTGATCTAGTGATGACCGAGTGTTAGAACCTAGTGTAAATGTCGACCAAGTGAACTTACTAATGACCAAGTAACAATATTTTGAATGTGTATGAGAAATCATGATTTCCAGCCGAATGAAATGATTTCTTGGGATATGGAAAAAATGTTGAAGATAAGGACTAACATGTTGGATCATTCAATTCAAGGAAAGGATTAGGTATACCTAACGAACAAATTTCATGAGAAGTTTCTAGAAAACTAGAAGGAGATGAACAAAATGGCGATTAGATACAATATGTTAAATTAGATAGAAAACCCTAAGATCTATGACGATTGTGAGAAATGGAAATGGACTAGAATTACCTATTTAAGGAGGAACAGAGACAAACTTTATAGAGCGCAAAAGATAGAGATGCAAAGAAGTGAACAGAATAAAGAAGTTGTGTGTGTTTGAAATATTTCTAGTAAGATGGAGCAAAGCTGCTAAGGTTGATAAGAAAATCTAAGCAAAAGGCTTAAGTTTGTTGTGAAGAGAAGGGTGAGGCATCATCTAAAAGAAACTAAAGGCTTGATTAATACAATCATTTTGCACATATCCTATAATTATCGTATTCTCTACAATTTTTTTAGAAAGAGATCAAGAGCTTTTTGAACATGCCCATTTTGTGCATACTTTGCAATTAGAGCATTCCAAGAAATGGCTCCTAATTGTGTCATTTTGTCAATATATATATATAGCATGTTTGTTAAACTCCCACATTTTGCAAGCATGTATAAGCCCACTTTACACAAATAAATTTTGCAAAACTTGCACCATGTTGTGGATATGAAATTTCCATCAAATATGAAAAAATCAAAATTGGTATAGGAATTGGTTAATTCAATTCCCCTTATTTAAGAGGAATTGTGAATGCTTGTTTTTGGCTAAAAATTAGAATATGCATTCCTATTCTCAATTATAATTTGGTGCACCCAAATAGAGGATTAAATTTTTTAGGAATTTACATATGCTTATTCGAGTCTAATTCTTGCTACCAAACAAGCCCTTAAAGTTCTCAATCTAACTCAAATAGAATTGCAACCAATCATTAAGTTAATGTTTCAACACTCAAGAGGAATCAAAAAATTCCTAAGTCCTAAGTATTACTTATACCCAAATAAATTTGATATTTGCAATAGGCATGTTCTATTCTTATCCACAAGCATCCATATATTCCTAATATATTTGCATATAAGAGTTGGTTCACATAATCTTCTTATTTAGGCTAGTAACATGCTTATATTTATAAGCAAAAAGAACATCAATAAAGAGAGCATTCATTAATTATGCAAACTCCCAACTATATAGTAACTTTAATATAAGTTGGATTTCTAACACTCTTTCAATCCCAAGGAATATAATGACTATGTTTCAATCTTACATGACATAAGCAAATGAAATTGAGTTTAAGAAAAGTGAATTCAGTCTATGATTCCAACGTAGTGATTCCAATGTTGTATGTAAGATAAATTATCACATCAATTTTTGATACACTCAAAATTAAGTTAAACTTAAATCCATCTTGACATTACTACATTGGATAAGTGTGACATAAATCAAAATATGGATCCAACTCAACATTTATCGCATCTAACTCTAGATGAAGAATTCAATTTAAAATTTACATTTGACAATAAATTAAGTATATAAGATTTCATCAAACTATGAATACCATGTAGATTAATACATCTAGTAAAAAAATAAGGTTCATCCATGTAAGAACCAATCCCTAAACAAAAATGTCACATCACAAAAGAACAAAAATGTGGAAAAGAAACCAATCACAACCATTGTGGAAAAGTCAAAATTCTCATTCATCACCCATTAACTAATTAAATATTACAAATATTTTACTAACAAATTCAACATAACATTAAATTATTGATTTTATCGCAATCAAATAACATTATATGAACTATGGTAAATTACAATGTATATACATCACATGTCCATCATGTAAATGAACAATAACACATTACCAACTTTTAAATTTACAATATATGAATAATCAAAATTACATCAATCATTTGATATCATACATCATCACCAAGATGAAGGTACAAGATTATAAGATAGATTTTGAAACTGGACAAATGTCTTTTAGTGTACCCGATCTCCAAAGCCTTCCGATGTCATCCTTTTGCTAACTAATATGGGAGTGTGGCCCAAGCACTTCTACCTCACCAACCACAGAGTGTTTACTCCCTCGGGATTCTTCCTAACATGAAGAATACTCAAACCATGGCACAAGAAGCCTATCTTCCCAGAACAAGATGGATCAAATAGATCTAGTGCAACCGTGAAACATACTACATGCATCCATGTGTTTAGTAGCCTAATCACGGAATTTGGTAGGGGAAAGAAAAGAACACTACACATTCTACTCATATGTAGTGAAAAAAAATTGTAACATATCAACCCACATGTAAATTTCTTTTTAACTAATGCATATCTACACATATGCAAAAATGAAAGTAAGCATAGTCACACACATATGCTACATGTCAAAATTAGCATATTGAAATGCATTAAACAATGGCTTGGCCAAGCACTAAGTTCATCAACATTAATAAAAAGGAAAATTACAACATCATGAAACCTACTTTTCATAATTATGATAGGCTAGGAGAAACAAAACATAAAGCATCCATCTTCACCCTCCCTTTTTACCACAATACACCCATAAAATAGAAACATCCAACACTTAAGACACCATGGAATCATCAGCGAATAATATAGGAAGAAAATATTATACATAACTCATTCTACATTTGAGTATAATTCTAGGAGGTAGTTTTCTAATGGTTTGATAAATGAAGCAATAGGGAAAGTCTAAATAAAAATTGGGTTCTCAACTAGTCAACACTATCAATTTAATTTAAGTAATTTAAAACAAGGACAACATCATCAGGCTTGTACTTTACTGAAATATTTCCCAACACGTGCTTCTACGTTATTTTCCAAACTCATGTTTTATATGTCAAAGTGACTCGTACCAAGATTTATATATTTCCTAGAATTTAATAGCACATACAGTTGACTAGTCACTATTTTTCTGCTTGATTAAAGAAGGCCTAAATTAAAAGCATCTACACTTTCTAATTTTAAGTTTAAACATTTTTCAATCAATAAACACACCATTCACTTTATGTGTCTAGAACTAGAACTTGGAGTATTCCAGATTTCTATTGTAGAAGTTCAGTATAACACACACATCTGTAGAACTACCAATCAATGTTATAGGTCTCGAGCAACCAAACTAGTTAATCTCTATTAAAATTAAAAATAGAACATGTGATTAAAGAAAATACTGATCTACTATAAATCAAGGCACATAATTTAACATTTTCTGGTTAATAAAGATGCAAAATTTGCCTACAATTCATCTATCAGCTACAAAAAGTCTCAAAAACATAATTTCAACTTTTGCAAGTCTGAATAATAGAGGACCCTTAAATTTCCAAAGGCGTTATGCTATAAGATTTTCATGCTTTTAAATAATAATAAATTTAAGAAGTAAGTTGGACTATCCCAACTGCATATGAGATTGAAAAGAATACCATATTATCCTCAACAAAAGGAGCAAGAAGGGGTGTTTTTAACCTAACGTTTGCATACACAACTTTTGTAGAATTAGGTTTATGATTCTAATTTATTAAAGTGAGGGTGCCCAAAAATTATACACATGGAGTCTAACATTCAATTAATTTCCAAATGGTTATGATATGTGCTACAAGCCCGATGAAAATATTGTAAAGAAACAAGAATGGAACCCCAAACAAAACATATTCCATTTCATTAGTAGTCTGAGGAATCTATTACAACTGATTGTGTCATGGTGGAACTTAAACAAAGAACTAGGTAAGGGTTATGAAATAATCTTTGATTCAATATAATTCATTATCAGTCTCATATTGGTCTAAACCAATGAAGAATTTCATATATCGATCAACCAGTAGACAAAACACTATCCAAAGCACATTCACTTATACATTTAAATGTCTTACGAATGGAGAATAATAACTGGGGAATTTCCTTAGCTAGATTTTACTGCTCTTTTTCTGTACTTGCAAAGAAATACTGATTGGTTTTAACAGCATTGAAATTTATAACAATTTCAAAGAAAAACAACGAACTAAATTTTGGCTTGGTATAAAATACAATCCATTATCTAGAACGAATCGATATGATTCAAGCTAAGACATTTTTTCAACATTATAAGCAAGAAGAGTTAGTAAAGGACCTAGAGAAGACATCTACTACAATCTCAGACCTTCCTCCACTTCCAATTGTTGCTCTGTTCTCCTCTTCCCCTCCTTGCGCTACCAATTAAGGTTGTATATTAAAGTATTGTCTCTCCACTCCCTTGTGTAATTGTCTCCAAAACCTCCCTAATTTCCCTTCTTCCACTTCTCCCTATTTTTAGTTGGGAATTAGTTAAGAAATTGAATGATAATTAAAAAGAATCAAGGCACTGGAAAGAAGAAGATCTATTATTTTACCAACAAACAATCAAAGAAATAAAGATACATTTTTGTTTGATCTCCATATGCTTATACTTTTGCATAATTATTTATCAAACATTATAGATATAAAAATAATAATACCTTAAACAATCACATTTCTCATAAACCATTTTAGAACAAAGTATTAGAAATTACTTCCATTTGATCATATCTTAAAGAAGTTTTAAATAAAATAGCATGTCACATTAATCAATTCATCATTAAAAAACTAAGTGTATATGTGTGTGTGGCTACAATGGTCATCCAATTCATCCCCTTCCAAGAGGATAACCCCCTCTACCTCAACCACATTCTTGTACCGTTGATCCTGCATCCACTCAGACACTCACAATAAACAAGGAGTTAGTAATCCACTTATTACTATTAATTATAAAACATTAAACATACTCATGAATGACATAACATGTATCATATAGAGAAATCACATAAGGAAAAATGAAGTGTGACATCACATATCATATATCCAATATTGATCCATATTCATAAGCAAATTAAGTTACAAAACTTAAGAATTTACTTAAAATATCTCTTAATTATTGACACAACAAAAAGGGGTTGATCAGTCAAACTCTTAATCAATCACCACACAAGAATCTAATAAGGAGGAACAAGGAAGGTTGAAAAATGGAACATTTCATCCCTCCCCTCTAGGAAGAGGTATCGTCCCATTTTCAATCACAACAAAAATAAGCATACCGACCCAAAATTTAGATATAACTAAAATAAAGAAATCTATAAAAAAAAATATGGGAAAGGGATTTCTATAAATCCTTCACATCCTCCCAAGTGGCACTATCCACATCATATCGGTCCCTTTGGACCTTGTACTTGAGGATGTCCCTATCTCGTACCCTTATGGTACATTGCTCAATGAGTTGGGGGGTTAAACTACCATCACCCTTGGATCGTGTACCTGTAACGCATGCCAGTCAAGCACATGAGATATCTCTAGATGATATAGCTTAAGCAAAGAAACATGGAAGAAATTATGAGTGTAGGCTAAAGCAAGTGGCAAAGAAAGTTGATAAGAAACTAGGTTGATAACTTCTAAAACCTCAAACGGGCCAACAAATCTTGGTGCAAGCTTTGAGCTCTTGTTGAATGAGATTGAGCTATTATGTGGTCTAACCCTTAAAAACACCTTATGCCAAGTCTAGAATAGACAAAAAGTGTGTTTCTTGTTAGCATAACTCTTATGTCAATCTATTACCTCTTTCAGCTGACTACAAATTAAGATCACCTTCTCTTCCATCTCTTTTAGCATCTTAGGACCCATAATAACCCTATCCTCAACCCTATCCTAGCTGATAGGAGTCTGACACTTACATCCGTAAAGAGCCTCAAAGGGAGCCATGCCCAAGGAAGAGTGATAGGAGTTATTATAGGAAACCTCCACCAATGGTAGATACTCCTCCCATTTGTATTGTTGATCCATTCAGTACATGTGCAACAAATCTTCAAGCACCTAGTTCACCCTCTTAGTCTTCTCATCAGTCTCAGGGTGGTAAGTTGTGCTAAAGTTTAGGCATGTACCCAAAGCGGAGTTCACAGTTGTCCAAAGCCTTGAACTCATTTAGGTAATCCTGTCAGAGATGATGGTTTATGGAATAACATGCAGTCAAAAAATCTCTCAAACAAACTTCTTTTCCAAAATTGGAGATCCATCCTTCAGACTGTGAGGAATGAAGTGGGCAACTTTGGTTAATTTGTCAACTACAACCAAGATGACATCATTCTTGCATCGATTCATGGGTAAACCTTGTACAGAATCCATGCTTATATCCATGCTTATAACCTTCCAATCTCGTGTGGGTACAAAAGTGTTGCCAAATGGACATGCTTAGTCTTGACACACTGACATTCCAAACACTAGGCGACATCACATCTCGTTTGAGTCCCCACCAAAAGTATAAAGGTCTCAAATCAGTCACATCTTATTTACCCCTAGATGCCTTGAAAATGGAGTACAATGCACCTCCTCAAGAAAAACTTTCTACAATCCCTCATGGTAGGGAACATATATCCTATTTTGGTACTTAAGCACACCATCATCATTAAAAGAGTATTCATCAAATCATGACTCAGAGGCATCGGTGTCTAAAACTAACTTCACCCATTCATAATGGGTATCTCCAGGAAGGTATTAAAGAATATGCTTTCTCCTATGAGTTTGAGATGAAGTAATAGTGGTGATGTGCCTCTTGTGACTAAGTGCATCCACTATCCTATTCTCTTTGCCTTTAATATACTCTATCCCAAAGTCATATTCACTGATGAATTCAAGCCACTGCCTTTATCTAGCATTTAGATTAGGTTGAGTGAAAATGTATCTCAACCCCATATGATTAGTTTTAAGCTCAAATGTCTTTCCCAATAAGTAATGCCACCAGATCTGCAAAGCGTGTACTATCACAATCAGTTCTAAATCATGAGGAGCATAATTTACTTCATGTAATTTGAGCTTCCTGGACTCATAGGAAACAACCTTACCATCCTACATCAATGCACCCCCAAGTCCATCTCCTCAAGCATCCACTATGACAACAAAGTATCTGTTGGGATCTAGTATAACCAAGATAGGAGCCATAGTAAGCCTTTTCTTAAGCAATTGAAAGTCTTTTTCACATGCTTTTATCCACTCAAATTGTCTACCCTTTCACTAAAGAGATGTAATCAGTGTTTCTATAGTGGAAAATCCCTCAATAAATTTCCTATAACACCTAGCAAGACCCATAAATCTCCTAACATCACTTACATTTAGTGGAGTTGGACATTCAAAGATGGTTTTAATCTTTGCAGGGTCCACTGTTATGCCATTAGCTAATAAAATATGCCTCAGGTAGTGGATCTCCTTCTAATAAAATGAGCACTTGGAGAGTTTTCCAAACAACTTCCTCTCTCTCAAATGTTGCAAAACTATGTGCAAATGCTCTTCATGCTCTTCTAAATTGTTGGAGTATATTAAAATATTATCAATAAATATCTCCACAAATTTATCAAGATAGTCTCTAAAAATGTTGTTGACCAAGTTCATGAAAGCGGTAGGTGCATTTATCATTTCAAAAGGTAAGACTAAAAACTCATAATTCTCATACCTTGATCTAAATGTTTTCTTAGGTATGTCTTCATCTTGAATCTGAAGATGGTGATATCCAAATCTTAAATCAATTTTAGAGAATATGGTCACTCCCTTCATCTGATCAAACAATTCATCAATTCATGGGAGAGGATATTGATTCTTTATGGTCACCTTATTTAACATGTGTTAATCAATGCACAACCTTAACTTACCATCCTTCTTCTTAGCGAAGATTGCAGGAGCTCCCCATGGTGATACACTAGGCTGAATGAAACCTTTATCCAAGAGTTCTTGTAGCTGAATGTTCAACTCATACATCTTTATGGAATTCATGTGGTAGGGAAACTTTGATTGATGTTCTTATCCTAGCACAAGATCTATGGAAAAATTGAACTTCCTCTTAGGGAATAGTTTGGGCAAATCATTCAGAAATACATCTTTGAATTCTTGCAAAATAGGGTGATTCTCTAATCAAGGTAGAATCTCTTCCAGATTCTTGACATGAGCAAAAAATAACTGACATCCCTGCCTCTTTGTTTTCTTTAATTGCATTGCTGAAATTTGTCTCAATTCAAATGGTCATTTGACACCATTTACAATCACTGAGTGACATATGTCATCAAGGCATTCAATCACCTTATCTTGAAAGTTTACTAAAGCTTTATGCTCACTTAACCAATTGAGACCTAGGATAACATTGTATGAGCCCAAAGTTTCTACATACAGGTTGACCTCTATTCAAAAACTAGGGAGCTCCAACTCACTGCAAAATAAGCATTGTTCTACCCTGCATTCAGCCATATTATCATACTCTATAGTCTAAGGTTCATCCATAAAATAGCTCTAACAGGTATATTAGCTACTATTTTAGGATCTACAAAGCATTCAGTAACACCAGTATCTATAAGAATAGAAACAGGGTACCAAAAAGTGTACCAGTCATCTGTATAGGATTGGCCTGATAATCTACATGTCTATGATCAATTGCACCATGAATGTGGTGTTGTGGTGGAAAGTCCATCCTCTCAGATCATTATGGACACTTAGTGGCAAAATGGTTAACACCACATATAAAACATCATGTCCTAAGGTCCCTCCTATTGTCATTCTTGTTTGATCACCCCTCTTGTTTTGATTCCTTCCATTTCAATTTTTGTTGTTTTTCCAATTTCCCTTGTTCCTATTTTTGTCAAAATTGTCCTGTCCCTTTTCTTCATGTTTCTGATTTTTTTTTTCTTTCCATTTCCCTTTTTCTTATCATCTTGATAACCCTTATTATCCTGATATGGCTTGTTATCTTGGAACTTCCTTTTATAGTTCTAGTTGGAGGATTTAGATGAAGAAGCATCCTTCAAGCCTTTGTTCCTACTTAAGGGCCTTACATAGTGAAAAATTGATGGTCTTAGGATCTTGCATTTCAACTTCACTATAAATCTCAAGCCTCAAACCCATAAAAAAACTTCTAGGTTCTAAATAGCTCATCATGCAAGTACTGAGGAACATACTTCATCAAATGACAAAAATGTTCATGATACTATGTGACATTCATGTTCCCCTAAACTAGCTTGTAAAAATCTAATGATTTCTTATCATAGGATAGCTGAGGTAACCATCATTTGTGGAAAAGCTACAGAAATTCTTCCCACGTTACCTCCCCATGCTAAAAATTCTTTTCAGCCATAACATTTTCCCACCAAGTAGTTGCCTCACCCATCAGCTAAAATGTGGCCCAAACTACTCTAGATTTTCTTGTATAGTTCTTAACTAGGAAATACTTCTCCATGCTAGTAATCCATGCCTTAGCATCTTCCCCAGAAGCTCTACCATGAATTGTGGGTGGTGTAACTTTCTTGAGATCTTTTCTCAAGTCAGTTGTTATATGTACCCTATCAATATTAATGAGAGCAACTCGAAAGTCAGCTTCCACCTTCTACTCTACCTCAAATATCTTAAGAGCCTTAGCCAACTACTCATCCTCACATTTATTCCTTAATTCCTCTTCTTTCTTACACAAGGCTTTACAGTGTTGATCTTCATCATGCTTCGTTGCTTCTTCTTTAGCTTGTCTACCCCGAGTCTCATGCTCTAGGTTATCCATTCTTTGGCCTTGTTCCTGTAATAAAGTCCCCTATTGGGTCAACAAGGCCAATATCTTATCTAACCTCTCATTAGGTTCCTTAGCTCATGAACCACTGCTTGACCCACTTCTATGGTTAGCTCTTATAGCCATGGCAATAATTCAAACACATGACACACATAGGGGTGCAAATTAGCATAGTAGCCAAAAGACTTAGGGTTTAAACATAGCTCTGATACCATATGTAAGAACCAAGCCCTAAATAAAAATGTCACATCATAAGAGAATGAAAAATGTGGAAAAGAAACCAATCACAACCATCATGGAAAAGTCAAAATTATCACCCATTAACTAATTAAATATTACACATAGTTTACTAACAAATTCAACGTAACACTAAAATGTTGATTTTATCGCAATCACATTACATTATATGAACTATGGTAAATACAATGTGTATACATCACATGTCCATCATGTACATGAACAATAGTACATTATAAACTTTTAAATTTACAATATATGAATAATCAAAATTACATCAATTGTTTGATATTGTACATCATCACCAAGATGAAGTTACAAGATCATAAGATAGATTCTAAAACTAGAAAAATGTATTTCAGTGCATCTGGTCTCCAAAGTCTTTGGGCGTCATCCTCCTGCTAACTGAGATGGGTGTGTAGTCCAAGCATTTTTACCTTGCCAACCATGGAGTGTTTACTCCCCTAGGATTCTTCTTAACATGAAGAATACCTCGACCCTGGCACAAGAAGCCTAGCTTCCTAGAACAAGATGGATCGGATAGATCTAGTGCAGCCATGAAACATACTACATGCATCCATGTGCCTAGCAGCCTAATCATGGAATGTGGTCGGGAAAAGAAAAGAACACTACACATTCTACTCATATGCAGTGAAAGAAAAGTTTAACACATCTACCCACATGTACATTTCTTTTTAACTAATGCATATCTACACATATGCAGAAAAGAAAGTAAGCATAGTCACACACATATGCTACATTTCAAAAGTAGCATATTTAAATGCATTAAATAATGGCTTGGCCAAGCACTAAATTCATCAACATTATTGAAAAGGAGAATCAAAACATCATGAAAACAACTTTTCATAATTATGATAGGCTAGGAGAAGCAAAAAATAAAGCATCCATCCCCACCCTCCCTTTTTACCATAATACACCCTTCCATAAAAAAGAAATATCCAACATTTAGGACAACATGGAACCATCAGCGAATAATATAGGAAGAAAATATTATACATAACCCATTCTACATCTAAGTATAATTCTAGGAATGATAGTTCTCTAACTGTATAAAAGATGAAGCAATAGGGAAAATCTAAAGAAAAAATAGGTTCTCAACTAATCAACACCATCAATTTTATTTTAAGTAGAATTAAACCAAAGATAACATCATCATGCTTAAACTTTAGTGAAATATTTCCCAACACTTTCTTCTACATGATTTTCCAAACTCGTGTTTTATACATTGACGTGACTCATACCAAGATTTATATATATTTCCTAGAATTTAACAACACATACAACTGACTAGTTATAGTTTTTCTACTTGTTTAAAAAAGCCCTAAATTTAAAGTGTCCACTCTTTCTATGTTTAAGTTAAAACATTTGTCAATCAATAAACACACCATTTACTTTATGTGTCTGGAAACGAAAGTTGGAGTATTCCAAATTTCTATTGTAGAAGTTCATTATAACACACACAGCTGCAAAACTGCTAGTCGATAATCAATAACAGGTCCCAAGCAACCAAACTAGTTAATCTGTTTTAAAGTTTAAAACAGAACATGTGATTAAAGAAAATATCAATCTATTATAAATCAAGGCATGCAATTTAATATTTTCTGGTTAATAAGGATCCAAATTTTTCCTAGAATTCATCTATTGGCTATAAAAAGGCTTAGAAATGTAATTTTTAGCTTCTGCAAGTATGAATAGTAGAGGACCCTTAAGTTTCCAAAGGCGTTATGCTATAATCTTTACAAGTTTTTAAAAAAAGTCATTTAAGAAGTAAGTTGGACTATCCTAGCCACATGTGAGATTGAAAATAATTCTAAAGAATATCATATTGTCCTCAACCACAAGGAGCAAGAACGGGTGTTTTTAACCTGACATTTGCATACACAACCTCCATAGAATTATGTTTATGATTCTAATGTATCAAAGTGAGGGTGCCTACACACTATACACATGGAGTCTAACATTCAATTAATTTTCAAATGGTTATGATATGTACTACAAACCTGATAAAAATATTGTAAAGAAACAAGAATGGAACCCCAAACAAAATGTATTTCATTTCTTTGGTAGTCTAAGGAATCTATTACAGCTGGTTGTATCATGATGAAACTTAAACAAAGAACTAGGTAAGGGTTATGAAATAATCTTTGTTATGAGATAATCTATTTTCAGTCTTGTGTTGGTCTAAACCAATAAAGAACTTCATATATCGACCAATCAGTAGACAAAACACTATCCAAAGCACATTCACTTATACATTTAAATGTCTTATGAATGGAGAATAATAACTGGGGAATTTCCTTAGCTAGATTTAACTACTCTCTTTCTTTACCTGCAAAGAAATACTGATTGGGTTTTAACAGCACTGAAATTTATAATAATTTCAAAGAAAAATAATGAACTGAATTCTAGCTTGGTATAAAACACAATCCATTAGCTAGAACAAATCAATAAGATTCAAGCTAAGATGTTCTTTCAACTTTCTAAGCAAGAAGAGTTAGTAAAGAACCTGGAGAAGATGTTTACTATAGTCCCAAACCTTCCTCCACTTCCAACTGCTACTTTGTTCTCCCCTTCCCCCCCCCCCCCAACCTTTTGCTGCCAATTAAGGTTGTATATTAAAGTATTGTCTCCTCACTCCCTTGCATAACTATCTCCAAAACCTCCCTAATTTCCCTCCTTCCACTTCTCCCTATCATAATTGGGACTTAGTTAAGAAAATGAATGATAATTAAAAAGAATCAAGGTGCTGGAAAGGAGAGAAATTACTACCCTTATCGATTGATTTTACCAACAAAAAATCAAAGAAATAAAGATACATTTTTGTTTGATCTCCATATGTTTGTACATTTGCATAAATATTTATTGAACATGATACATTAAAAAAAAAAACTTAAACAATCACATTCCTCATATACCATTAGAACAAAGTATTAGAATTTACTTCCATTTGATCTTATCTTGAAGAAGTTTTAAACAAAATAGCATGTCGCATAAATCAATTTGTCATTAAAAAACAAAGTTTATATGTGTGTGTGGCTATAAGGGTTATCTGATTCATCCCCTTCCGAGAGGCTAACCCCCTCTACCTCAACCACACTCTCGTCTCGTCAATCTCGCATCCACTTAGAAATGCGCAATAAATAAGGAGTCAGTAATCCACTTATTACGATTAATTATAAAGCATTGAACATACTCATGAATAACATAACATGTATCATATAGTGAAATCACATAAGGAAAAATGAAGTGTGACATCACATATAATATATCCAATATTTCTCCATCTTCATAAGGAAATTAAGTTACAAAACTTAAGAATTTAGTTAAAATATCTCTTAATTGCTGACATGACTAAAAGGGGTTGACCAGTCAAACTCTGACTCGATCACCACATAAGAATCTAAGAAGCAAGAACAAGGAAGGTCACAAAATGGAACATGATAATCCAACTTTAAATGAGGTCATATTAGACTTGACATCCAAATAAGAGAAAACAAGTTCATGTTTAAGCAGTGGAATAAATACTCTCAATTGTGGTGGCTAAGATAAGCTAATTCCATAGGAATTTTTGGCTAAAAAAATTATTAAAAGATGCACTATAAGGAGTGTAATTAAGGTAGAAGTTGCTCCATATTGAGTATTTACCTGTAAAAGAATTAAGCTTTTAAATTTATAATTATTGGCTAAAAAGATTCCTATGGATCGTTTGCAATATTTCAACCATTAAAACCATAATTTCTAAAACATAAAGAAATGTAGTGATCATTTTCATAGAAATAGAAAATTAGGATACCTAATAGGTAGCTTACTTTAGCAAGTATCATCTGTCATGCACAAGACAGTCAACCCATTGATTCTTTGATACAAAAAAAAATATTGATCCTATGATCCAGGGTTAAGGTTTCATTTCAGCTATGGTTTAATAAATCTTAATGTTTGGCCAATGCTTGATTTATAAAGATGCATCATATTTATGACAATTCCTCTAAAAAATCATCCAACATTACAGTAGATTTTAGAATGCCAAATACTTTAAACCTTATAGTAGATAAGCTTGATGATGATGGTTGTAAGATTTAGGATGAAATTTATTTTGAAGTTCAATTTGGCATACGATGGTTCTACTTGTTTTAAGCTTTTTTTTAAGTGTTAGGGTGAAATATAGAATTGGGTTTAGTGTTAGAGTTGAGATTTGATTTGGTATAAGGTTTATATGTGTTGTTGTAAATAAGTATTTACTATTTACACTTTACTGAAGTTTACTTAGGATAATGCATTTTCATATTAGTTGCCATGTAGAGACCTAGTAGTTTACATAATCATATGAGTTGTCATGTAAACAACACTATATTTTGCACTCCAATTGAGCACATGTTGTCTATTGCATCTCTTTACGAGATATACCTTTGTATTCTTTTCCTCTCATTGTTTCATGTACATTCATGCACAATGGAGGATAATCCACTTTTGGTGGGAATGTGCTTAGTTGTTATGCTTATCTTTTGTATGACTCCTAGACATATTAGTTGCCTTTATATATAGGCACTACTATGATGTATTCATCCATTATCAATTTGATCATTATTGAGGTTCTCATTTGATCACTATTTGTCTCTCTTGTGCTATCTATTGAGCTTCTTGATCTTGGCATTGAATTATTGGCTTAGGTGAATTCTTACATGGTATCAGAGCCACAGGAACTTCATTGCATAGCCATTGGAGAGCTTCATTTTGGAGGGCCATGATTCAGATCTAGATATTTGCAGTTATTGACAGCATTTTAAGCAAGATCTGACCTCACCATTGCATTTGGGTGGTCATTTCCATAAATTTTGACTATAAATATGCCTATCTTAGGAAAAAGTCGAATTTGAGGCAAATTATTTTTGCAAATTGGAATTGGAAGGCCCGATTTGCCAATTTGGAGGATTACATTTGATCTTCTTTGCGGCAAGCTTGTGAGTCGCGGGTAACCCATCCACCACAGACAACTGATCTACAATTTTGGCAACCACTAATTTTGCTCAAATCCCTCCATCGCATATTCCCATTTCCTTATCCAACATCATGTGCAGGTGATATGCAGTCTACAATACTAGCATCATCGATCTAGCATTCATCTGATCCACTCTTCTATGTTGCAATCGAGACTCATGTGTGTTGATGAAGCTTGGGCATTCATTGGTGACAATTACATTTCGATCCCACTCTGAGATCCATATTTGTTGCAGCACTCAATCCACACTTTAAAGGAAAAGATTACTTTAGTGGCGAATCTTCACCTTTTGGCGATCTCGTCTCATGGGTCAATCGTAATTTGGTGAACAGCACATGCAACATAGGCCAACCGCGTCATAGAATATTTATCAGATTTGGGTTCAATGCCCGTGGTAGTTGCCCATTAGTTATCACATGATTGGTCAAAAATATTAGTCCAACTGCCAATGCAATAGACATTTTGGATACATTTATTTTAAATATTTCGCTAGCCTTTGCATGTTTGTTTCTTATTGGCCCATGTTCTTTCACCATTACTACAACCAAATAATTTTCCCTTAGGTTGGGCGTTGCCTACCATTTTCCCAACATGTGTCAACCACCAGTCCCTTTTAGCCAACTATTTCCTACTGTGGGTTTGCATAGGAAGGTGTGCTTTGCCTATGTTTGACATTCTCGCTTATTAATCCCGCGTAATTCACAAACCTAGATTAGACTATAAGATATTATTATTCTACATAATTTTCTCTTTTCTGATTTGGAGACTGGCATTTCTTATTGCCACTAAAGTTTTAGAGTGTTGAGTGCATTGCCCATTGACTCGTGGACCCTAGTTTTCGTAAAAGGAAAGTGATTTTTAATTTTTTTTTATGTCAACAGTGGTAATACCATACTAGTATAGTGGTACTAGTTATTTTTTAATTTTATTGTCCAATATCCACTAGTGACTGGACATCTCACATGCTAAGATAGCCTATAGGTTTGCAAATTATATTGAGTAGTACCATAGACTGTAGTACCATAGCAGTAGTACCCTTTTTTGGAGAATGAACCATATTATTGTTATTATATGTAGTCTAAGTAGTCTACTGTCACTGTTCACAGTCTTTGAGTCGTCACTATTTGAGTCTTTTGTTCGACAACTAAGTCGATTTATTTTTTGCAACCTTTATCAGTTTGCAATGTCAAACAAGAGGGGTAACAAGGGTTCTAGTAGGATCCTTGAAAGCCAAGAGAGGTCACCATTACCGAAATGTAAAAGCATAATGGCATATTTTGGTGGTAGAAATGTTGGCAACCTACAAGATTCACAAGTTATATCTCTAGTGCTTATTGAAAAAGGAGATTCATCACAAGTTGGAGACTCAAACAATATTGAAGTTCAAGTTGGTGAACCTGATATCTCAGTCGAGGACAAACTTGAACATGATTTGGAGGCACTTCTGTTGAGTACAGAATCACAAATTGATATTATAGAGTTGGAGTTGGTCCAAGACCAGTCAAGTGAGAAAACCAAAAGTGATTCCATAAATCATGTTCTTGCACAAAAGGGGAAAAGACCATTGGAATCAAAGAAAGATCAATCTTGCTAGGATCTATCCAAAAGGAATTTTGAGTTAGAATGGGTGGAAAATTATTGGTTCATTGAACCAGTGGCCAATCCAATTGATGGTGAACCTCTTGTAGAATGTAGATGTAATATTTGCACAGAGATAACAAAGAAGGAGAAGAGGTTGCAACTTAAACTTGATACTATAGAAAAGAATGTCGGTAAAGTTTACAAATAGAAAACTATAGATGGAGTTGAAAAATTTGTGCTAACTTGGAAAAAAAAGGACAACTATCTGCATATCAGGAATGCCAAAATATACAAGTTACACTAGCAATTACAGGAGAAGCATTCTGCAGTAAAAGGTTCCATTGAATATTTCATTGGGAAAGCAATGGAAGTGCAAAATATGGGAAAAGTAGTTCAATTAAGTGTGGTCTTTTATATTTTGAGTAAAGGATTTCCTATGATGGACTACCCTTCAATTACTATCTTATTGTGCTTTTTCAAACTTTGAAACTATTTGAACAATCACTGGTCAATAAACAGCAGGTGGGAATGGGTTAGATGTCTTGCACAAGTTGAAAAAGAAGATATGAAGGAAAAAATAAAACACTCAAATTTCATTGCATTGTCTCTAGATGAAGTTACAACAATTGATAATACTTCCTAGGTGTGCATGCATGTTTATACTATAAACAATCTTTGTCGTCAACCCTTTCTACTATCTATTCCTAAATTGAATTGTAGTGCGATAACTAAAAAATTATATGATTTATTAAAGAGTACTCTAACTAAATGTGGAGGTTTGGATAAAATGGAGATTGCTAAAAAGTTGGTGTGTTGGAGCAGATGGAGCTTCGATTATGCAAGGTCATAAAAGTAGTCCTTGCAAAAAGATCAAGAATGATTTAGAACCCTACATTATTCCCTTTCATTGCATGGCCCATCAAATGAATCTAGCTTTTGGAATTATCAACAATTTTGGTTGTGTAAGTAAAGTGGAATCTCTAATCAAAGATATTTACCAATACTTTTTTCGAAGTCCAAAACGAGTCTAGGAATTTCAACACTTTGCTCAAGGACTTACTGATGGGAGGAAGCTTCTTTAAAAAAATGATACCAAATGGATCTCTTTGGATTGACCAGCACATCGAGTAATCTCTAAATATATATCATTGCTTGGACTAATCCACTCTGTACAAGACAAATTCCCTCGGCTATATTCAAGTCTAACTAATCTTAAGATACTCTTAACTTTAGCAGTTATTTTCCCCATGCTCGAAGACATGAGAAATATTATTTAAAAAGTTCAACAAAGAGCTATATACATTGCAAAATATAATAAGCTACGCAAAATGACATGTAATAGCCTGGATACTCTGTATCGATTACTACCATTAGATGAATCAAAGTATGCAAAGTGGATAGAAATCACAGATTGAACAATCCTAGGAACTTTTTACATATTGGTGCAAACGATGAGGTATATGCTGAGGTATGTGGAGTTGACATACCAATGCAATACTATGCCTACGTCAACCTCGACTCTAACCCCAATGAAGTAGGAAGTGAAGTTGAATCAAAACTAGAGAAAGTACTTTCACATGTTACAACTGAAGACTTCAAGAAGATCAAAGACTTTGTGCTTGACTCTGTCAAGTGAGTTTGCGACAATCTTTCGTTAGAAATTAGATTCAGATTCCCTCTAGAGGAACTACTCAAAGCAGTGTCAATTATTTTTCCACAATATTGGTCTCTAAATTGTCTGACTAATTTTCGAAGAAGGATGACGACTTTGATTCAGCATTTTTGCAAACCTAAAGTAATCAATGAAGTAACTATAAATGGAATTTTAGGTGAATCTCAATTGAGAGATCAATCATATTCTTTTGCAAACATAATGAGGGAACAATATTATCTTATGGAGAACCTAAATGAAAGAGGGAGCGGTAACAAAGCTTTGGAAAAATGTTGTTGAGAGCAATCAGTTGAGAGGGTCAATACTAGAATATTTCAAGCTTACTGATTTATGTTTGACAATGACATTGGGTTCAATGGAGGATGAGAGAGTTTTCAGTACTTTGGGCTTCCTGAAGTCAAAGTTTAGAAACCAATTAGACAAAAATTTGGACAATTGTTTGTGACTCTATAATACTAGGTATGAGGTAGATAGTTTCCCTTATGATAGGGCTCTCAACATTTGGAGAAACCAATGCCAAAGAAGAGGGATTACCAACATTTCAAACCCAAGTGGCAGTGGCAGTGGCAGTGGTAGTAGCAGTGGTGATGGCAGTGGTTCATGTCCTGATATTGGAAGCAATGAAGATGATGTTGACTTTGACATGTGTATTGATACTAACAGTGAATCTAAAGAAAACACAACGAACAATGAGATGTTATATGAAATAAATGAGGAGGATTTTGATGATAGTGATGTTGAGCCAATCCAGGTGGAGTGGCAACTATAGCAGCTTCTCAACCTTAAGTTCTAACTTCTACGTGAGTCAAGTAGTAGGCTAGTAACTCTGATCTAAGACTTTATCTACTAATTAATTATATTTGTAGAAGTTAATTTATAGCCTTCATGCATTTTCCTTTTATAGATGCTTAATTTATTTATTTTGAACATGTTGACGTTACAAACTTACATGTTGAGATTTTCATTGATTGTATTTTTTTAGCATGTTGAGATTTTCATTGATTCTATCCTTTGGAGTGTAGACAACAATATAGAAGGTAGGAGGGCCAAATGGAGAATAATGTAGAATATTTTGCTTAACTACACGAAAGACTAGAAGGTGGTATTACAATCTGGTCAACCAAGACACAACTTCAACAAAGGCCCCGCTCTATTTTACTTTGGCAGACTACTAGTGCCCGTAAAATAAGGCAATAATGGAAGAGAGGAGAAAAAAAGGGCAGAGGCGAAGGTGGATGAATGTTGTTCACATGGTCGAAGAGGAAGAAGGGGAAAGGGGCTAGCAATGAGTGGCAAACAAGAGTGGTGGAATTGCGGCCACAAAGGGACCTCAAGGAAAAGTGCCCTATGTACTGCAGATGTGGATTGCTTTAGGTTTTCTTTTCTTTTTGAATGTGTATGGTTGTCAAAGTGTAGGCGAGTAATGCAAAGGTTCGATGCATACGGATAAATCTTAGGTTTTAGTCTTGTATAGATTGTATACAGTTTGAATTTTGTACAAAATGTTTGACATTTTGTGATTCGTATGAAATATAAATATACACAAGGGATAGATTAAAACCAACAAAAGGCTGAATAAGGAATGGTTGATAGTAGTCTAGCGTGTGGATTTTTGAAGATGACAATGTAAAGCATACAAAGCATGTGAACACTGAATAGTGGGAAGTCGATAAGATGTAGAGCTCTGGAAGATCTTTTGAGTCTGGTTTTTGTACAAACACAACACTGTAGATTGACAGGGACCAATGGTACTTAACAATGTCCGGTTTTGGAAAACTATCAAAGATACAGAATCTGATGTGTAGAAATTAATAAGTTTATCTAACTCGATATAAAGAAATATTTAGTGACCAAAAAATAGCAATTTATTTTGATTGATATTTATTTGCCGTTTCCCTGAAAAGAAAAGGGGCAGTTCCACTAATTTGCATTATTCAAATAATTCCCCCAAATATCTCATTTATATCAATAGATTGGTAGGTTTAGAGTTGGATTAACGATCACCAATTTGAAGCAAAAAATAATTACTGGGTCATCACTATTTTCATGTTACCGCGAGGTCATTTGGGATTTCCTGAAGTAATTTTGGGCCAGCCTAATGGTTTATTAGAATACCATGTAATGTTCGTGGCTCAAAGTCAATCTCTGACGTGCTACAGTATGTTTTTCTGTTTTTGACAATTTATATTGTAATTTGTTTGACAGTCTGATTACTTTCTTCTTCTTTTTAATTATCATATTCTTCGAAAAAAATTGATTAAAATGAAACACGAATCATTTTTTCTAACAATTTGATACGTATTATTGATCTAAAGATGAACTAATAACACGGAGCTCAAGTACACTATCCTTGGTGCTTTGTTGTGCTAATGACAAGAAACTATCATATTATCCAATTCAAGTAAGTGGGAAAGAAATTTTTTGTTGGAAGGACTTCATGGATCTTCTTGTGTATAAGTCAAATCCACGTTGAATTCTAAGTAGAAGATATATACACACTCTTAATCTATAGCATCCGATGAACCAAAAAGAACCCAAACAAAATGGATCAATTATATATTCCAATTGTGAACTAAGCGTAGCATATAGTCCAGATTCAAGTTAAGGTTTTACTTAACTTTAGTAAATTCAATACTCGAACACGACAAGATTAACTGCACAGTCATAAGTTTGCAAGATGCTCTATTATTTTAGGAATAAGAATTATATGTAACATAGCAATACATATCTATTTAACTCTTGTAACTCTGCACATATCTTTATTATCTTGATATTAGACAGCCTCTGCACTTAGCTAATTAAGAGCAAAGATGGACTTCAGATCTTCTGCCTATCTTACCAACTTACTACTTGACTTTGTGCAGAGTTGCAAACCATCCCAGTACTTAACTATGTGCAAAGCTGAAAAGCATCAGTATAAACTCTCTAACTCTCTACATATATAATTTCTTGATATGCCCTTTGCTAGTTTAAGAGCCAGAGATGGACTTATCGATCTTTTGCCCATCTCACTTAGTACTTTGATTTTGTGCATACTCCAGAGCTGAAGACCTTGGGAAGTTTGAGCTCAAACTTCATTCACAAAGCCCAAGTTAATAATTCCCCATGAAGTTTTAGGCCATGTCTTTTCCTTGGCCTTGTCAAGCATAACTCTACCCCAAGCAATCCAACCTTCCCAACTTACCCTTTTGTCCCAATTTGTTCCCCATTCCAAAAGCAGCTCCAAGCCCATCTTAGCCTCCTCCTCTGCTTCCACATATTTCTCTTCAGACAGATAAATCTGAACCACAACCAAATGAGGCTCTCCAATAAATGGATTGAGAACAGAGGCCTTCAACAAAAGAGCCTTTGCTTCCTCAGTTTCATCTTCCCTCTTAAATATAGCTTCCCAGTACAAATCTCTTGCCTGAATCTCATCCAAGGGATTAAAAACAGTCCTACAGTTATTAAACACCGGAGGAATGGTAAGCTCAATGTGTTCAAACCCAAATTTCTTGTCAACATCTTTTCTGAAAATCTTTTCCTCCCTTGCAATCAAAGTATAGAGGGCCCCCATTCTAGAGACAACCTTCATCCAGAGACCCGGTTTTCCATCACCAGGCCACAAAGCCTTCCATGTATTTCCTCTGGACTCCAGACTTCCATACTTATTATCTAACAAAACATCCATATAACCAAACATCGTGTCACTCAGATCAGCCATGGTTAAGAGCAAAAACAGAGCTATTAATCTCCTTGGTACTATCAAATCATCTCCAGTTCTAAAATGTTTAACCACAATCCCCTCTGGAGGCAAAACTCCTTGCAATTTTTTCCTCCATCCATCACATGTAGAGGACTTTACTCCACAATTACCCACATCAAAATTCTTCAAGAAAAGTTCAGATTCTTTCAGATGTGCTACCAATTCTTCATCAGTATATTTTCTCAAAACCATGGCATAGGTAAGCTCAATCCTAGGCACAATACAGTACATATGAATGAGTTCTTCTGCCTCTGAACCAATCAAGTCCCTCACTACCTGCCTGTCTATATCTGGCTTAAATATGGCAAGATTTACTATGGAGTTCGAATAAGAAGAATGAAATAAACCACACCTGGCGACGGAATGGGGAGCATTCCAGCACTCCAGAACACGGTAAACTCCCATCAGATGGTCGAAGAAAGTGGAATGCTTGTGACAACGTTCTGGAGCTCTCGCCCTTCTCAGAGCAGATATGCATTTTGGTATTAAGGGGTCAACATCTTCGTATGTTTCCAGCAAGAATGGCCTGGTTTTTTGCAGCAATGCATTGAAAACACATTCATCCTTGTTGGGCTTTTGAGCTTCTATAGTTTGCTTGCAATATTGCTTAGAAAAGCAGGGGAGATCAGATCATATAGAGGTTGTATTGGGCCAGGTGATACGCAAGTGCTTACGCCATCTTGTGCATGCCAACAGGTCCCACGTCCCCTATTCATTCGTACGGGGAAACACTTGCGCTAAGGCAACGGCTACCCAGGCAGTAGGATCGATTGCCCGGATGCCTCCCTCCTCCTCATGCCATTCCATGCAGGCAGGCAATGGCTTTCCAGGCAGGCAGTTCGACTGCCTAGATACCCGAGTTCCCAGCCGTGCGTGCCTGGACCCTGCCTTGTCAGACAGTACCCATCATTTTCTGCTGCTGTCAGAGATACTTGTCCTTTCCAAGTGTTTCTGTTTTTGTTTTATTTTAATTTTAATTTTATATTTGTTTTTACTTTAAGTTTAAATTTTATATATACTTTCATAAAATAGTTTCTAAGTACTAATATTTTTATGTTTTTAACATTTAAAATATAAATATAGTTTAATAAGGAGTAAACGAAATATCAAAAGTAAATTGATAATTTTTATATACATTGAAAACAAAGCTATAATTAAAATGTAATATAGACAATTAATAAATGTATTTAACTAAACAATAATATATTTTTCTGTAATAATTTAAAAATAAAAATAATAAATTAATAATCTTGAAAATGTTTCATTATAATTATGTTTTCTTTACCAATCGAATTATTAATATAATTTTTCTTTTTCCAAAATAACTTTTACTTATATTAAAATATTTATATATAATTGATAAATTTTGAATTTTACATAGAATATTTTTAGTTTTTAAATTGAATTAGATTTATTGATATAATCATTTGAAATTAAAGCAATAATTATTTATTTTATATTTTAGATAAGTATTTATGTATTCAATTGAAATTAAAGCAATAATTATTTATTTTGATTATTAAATTAGATTAGATCTATATATTTAAAATTACATTTAATACGACCGATCCAAAAAAAATAAAATTTAATACTTATTATTTTTGTTTTTTACATTCTATTAAATAAAAATATATATAATCATCTTGTTTGTAAATATAAAATTATTTTTTAATATTCTATTATAATTATTTTATTTGCTAAAGATTAAGAATATATACCTAAATAAATTCAAAACAAATCAAGTTGAAAACATAAATTTAAATATTAATTTTAAAATATATATTAAAAATTTCCATTTGCTTTAAAAAAGACATTACAATTCTTTAATATTTATTAACCAAATATAATTTATTTTGAATATTAAGCATTTATAAGAAAATTAGATGTACTTATCAATTTCTTAGAAGATGTACTTATCAACTCTTATCAACTTTTATAAAATCATTCAACTAAATGCTTAATAAATACATCTATATTTATAAAATCAACTCTCATTCAACTTTTATAAAATCATTCAACTTTGATAAGTACATCTAATTTTCTTATAAATGCTTAATAATTAAAATTTATCAATAATATATAAAAATTTAAATATAAGTAAAAATTATTTTGGAAAAACAAAAATTATATTAATAATTTAATTGGTAAAAAAAGCATAATTATAATGAAAGATTTTCAAATTTATTAATTTATTATTTTCATTTTTAAATTATTACAGAAAAGTATATTATTGTTTAGTTAAATACATTTACTAATTGTCTATATTACGTTTTAATTATAGCTTTGTTTTCTTTTATTTTTATCTTCATATCTAAATATAATTTATTTTAAATATTTTCATAAAAGAATCTTTTAAATATTTATAATATAAAATATTAAAAATAACTATTATATTACCTCAAAAAAATTAACATTTAGAATTATGTCAAAATTTTATAAAAAAATAATATTAAAAATAAAATCAATTTCAAGTTAAAAATCATCAATTTACTTTTAAATGATATTTTGTTTACTTCTCAATAAAATATATTTATATTTTAAATTTTAGAAACATGAAAATATTAGTACTTAGAAACTATTTTATGAACGTATATATAAAATTAAAATTAAAGTAAAAACGAACTTACAAAATTTAAATTAAAATAAAACAAAAACACAAACACTTACCATTTGGAAAGGACAAGTATGTCTAACAATAGCAAGAAATGACAAGTACTATCTGACATGGCAGGTTCGTCTAGTCACACGCACAGCTGGGAACTTGGGCATCCGGGTAGTTGAATGAACTGCCTGGATAGCCATTGCCATGCAGGCATGGCATCCTGCCTCCTACGGATGTCATGCAGCTATACTCTGACAGAGCGCGACAAAGGTAAGTTTGTCCAGCATGATTTGACTTGCATTTTGTAGGTTACATTTTTTTCCTTTTCTTATTCTACACTATGCACTTTGATTTGACTAATTAACTTTGACATGTTCCAAAGTAAATAAAAAATTTATCAATAATATAGCACTTCTTTAAATATTTAGTAAAAGTAAGAAATAAATAAAATATATATTTAATAAGATTATATAAGAAATAGAAAAAAATTAGTTAATTTTTATAATAGTGTAGGATTAATTTATTGTAAAACATGTTAGATATGGATAAATATATTAGAAGTTTTTTGATACAAAGCTTGAGTATTTTTGGCATCATAATATAAGAATACAAATGAATCTTACATTTAAAATCTATATCATTATTGTAGATCAAATATTATAACAAATTTAAAATAAAAATTTAATTTTTTTAATAGCCACCAATACTATTATAAATCCTTTTATTAGAAATTTTATAAAATACATTTATTATATCTAAAAGAAACTTACCATATATAATTTATTATACAATTATACAATTTAAAATTAAATGTTAAAAAAAGGACTAAATGAACTTTTTTAACATTTATTAAAAACAATTGTCTAAAATATTTCAAATGCTTCTTATTCTACATAAATAAATTATTATTTTTTAAACTATCATTTAAATTACATATATTAAAATTAAATTGATTCTTTTTATTTTTCAAGCTAATTATAATATTATAGATTCATTTTACTTATAATTTTTTTTATCATAAAACATAAATTTTGTTACAAATCTTTTTGACATTACTTCTTGTTTTAATAACGAATTATAAATTAAATAAAAGTTCCTCGTGGAGGAAAATTTTCCAAACCCTTGGCCAAAGGAAGGCAAAAAACTATAGAAGAGTGGAAAGTGTATTAAATGGATGCCTTCATCTTGCTGAAATAGATGTGCAAGCTAATCCCACTTCCATTCCTCATGCTGAACATGTCTCAGTTGCCAGAGATATGCTAAGGAAACATCAACATATTAAAACCATTGGAGCCTCTATTAGAAGCCGTCAACAATGGTTGAAATATGGGGATAAGGGTTCTAAATTTTTCTTTAATTACCTCAAACAAAAGCAGAGTAAGGAGAAAATTGATAGAATTGTGGTTGATAATCAGGAGCTCGGTGATATTAATGACATTGTTGTTACATTCGAGAAGTTCTACAAAGCCTTATTCAAGTCTGAGGATAGCAACAATGCCAAAGAGCTCAAAAGTAGATGTCAGAAGCTTATTCCCAAGAAAATTACTGAGGATGCTGCCTCCATCCTTAGGGCTAGGATCTCAGTTTAGGAGATCTCTGATGTTATATCTGCTCTCAAAAAAGATAAAGCACCTGGGCCTAATGGTCTCCCTGCTGAATTTTACAAATCCAATATTGATTGGATTGCCAAGGACTTATTTGACCTATATTTGAAAGCCTATGATTATGGCACGCTTGGACATTCTATCAATATGGGGATTATCAAACTTATCCCTAAAGATGGAGATAAGTCCCTTATCAAGAATTGGCGGCCAATTACTTTGCTTAATGTTTCATATAAAATTATGGCAAAGCCTTGGCTTCTTGGCTTGTTAATGTTCTTCCTAAGTTCATATGTCCCACTCAGACAAGATTTATTAAGGGTCGATATATTTTAAAGAACCTTGTCACTAGTTGGGAGTCAATGGATTGGGCTAAGACTTTGCATCAAAACTCTGCTATGTTTCTTCTAGATTTTGAGAAAGCCTATGACCGCATTGAATGAGAATTTATCTTCTCTATTCTTCAGGCATTTGGATTCCCTGATAAATTTGTTCGGTATATTCAAGTCTTGCTTAGGGATTCATTTGCTCGAATTGAAATCAATGGTTTTTTTTCTAATCCTATACCTTTGTCCCAATCCATTCGACAAGCATGTCCCCTTGCTCCTACTCTTTTTGTCATCGCTTCTGATGCCTTGTACTATATCCTTAGAGATAACACTATTTCTCCCAAAGTTAATGGAATTTCTCTCCCTGATAAGTCTGAGCTTATTAATATCCAGTTTGCGAATGATACTTCTCTTTTCCTTGAACTATCTTGTAGTAATATTCAGCATCTTAATCTTAAACTTGACCTGTTTGAGACCATTTTTGGAGCTCGCATTTCCAAATCCAAATCTATTATGCTTGGTTGGAAAGAGGAGCCTCCTGATTGGTTTCTCCAGTTTGGATACTCATGGGGTGGACCTAATAAGCTTGTTAGATATTTGGGGATTCCCTTTTCCATCTCCCCATCTCTCAAAGACATGTGGATTTGGATTAAGGATAAAATTGTTAAGAAGCTCTACAAGTGGGATAATAGGGTGTTGTCATTTGCTGGTAGAGTGCAGGTGTGTCAGAAAATCTTGTCATCCTATAGTATATACTACTCCTCTGTCTGGATGTTTAGTAACTACCAAGTGTTTGAGATTCAAAAAGGCCATTAGGAGATTCTTGTGGTCTGATGGCAAAGGTCACAGGAAGAAACATGATGTTAAATGGAGTTGGTGTCATGTTGCCAAGAACTCTGGTGGCTTAGGCCTAATTGACCTTAGGATCCAAGGAATTTCCCTTGCTGCTAAGTGGATCTTTTAGGCTCTTGATGGTCACGAACCTTGGAAGATTCTTCTTAGAAACAACATTCAATTTGGTTATCCTAAGCAGGCCAAACATTGGAAAAACCTTCCTTTTACTGATCTGGTTGCTAGGTCATTCCCTGTCTCTGTCCAAGGTTCCATGGTTTTCAAGTCTATCTGGAAAGCCTGGGAGCTTGTGAGGGGTTTCATCTATAATTCCAACTTTTCCAGTAATAACTCTATTCACGGTGAGCATTCTATATGGTGGAATCTGCATTATAATGGTAAGCCTCTTGCCATGACTCAAGGTTGTTCTGCAAAATTTTGGAACAACCTTGGCATCCAGAGCTTTATTGACATTTTGGAGAATGATAACCTTGTTAGTTGGCAGGATATTAGAATCAAGTTCGATCTTCCTATCTCCCATAAACGTACATATAATATGGTTGCCGATGCCTGCCGCACTCTTAATCTTCCCTACAGGTGTGATGTGGACTCTCATAGATTTCTGAATTTTCGTTGGGATGATGGATCTCTCCTACATAAAATTAAAGCTAAAGATATATATAAGGTTCTCAATAAAGACAACTCTATTATTTCTCACCTTAATACCACTTGGTATATGAACTTGAACTCTCTTGAATGGCAAAAAATTCTTGACAGAATTTGGAAATCACATATTCCTCCGAAAATCTTACATTTTAAATGGCAGCTCCTTCTCGATAGACTTCCTATTAAAAATCATGTTGGTGATGCTGAACTTTGTACTATTTGTAGGGTTCCTAAAAATTTAAGGCATATATTCTTTACTTGTCAATTTGCTACGATTATATGGAAGTTTTTTGGAATTTCTATAGCTGATCATGTTCCTATTTTAGATACCATTCTTGACAACTTATTTGGTCTTAAAAAGGATGCTAATTTTTTCTGGAACATTCTATCTTCTCACATTCTTTGGTTTATTTGGAAATGTAGAAATGAGGACAGATTTCAAGATATTGGTAGATCCCTTACTTTGTTTCATTTGAAACTCATCCGTTTTAAAATTGTCTTGCAGATTTGTTGCATTATGAAGCTCGAGATGAACAAGCTAAAAAGATTCCTCCATGATGGGCTCACTACGATATTCATTTATGAGATGAAGCATGGGATGGAATTGGCCAGCATTCTTGATAACCAAACTATTTTTGGAAAAGCTCTTAAGGAGCTTCTCAAGGAAATACGTGAGAACAAAGGCCCCTTTTATGATGAACATGACTTATGTGCTCACACTCTCGAGCGGAAGAAAGTTGTGTGGATGGAAGGAGAGCTGGGATGGACAACTTGGTTCGATGATCATGATGATATTTGGAATAGCTTTTCTATCTCTTCTTTTTGTTATCTCGCTAGAACTGCTACTTAATGTGTTAGTTGGCTATTTCTAACTGATTGTTGGACTTTGATCTAGGTGGTTGAGGCTTGCCTCCTCCCCTCTTTTGATACTGCACCTCTTTTTTGTTCTCTCGATTATTTAATTTAAAAATAAAAGTTTCTTAATAGTTTAATAATTTAGGAAGAATTATTATGAAAAAATGGTTATTAAAAACATTCACAAAGCGAGTGTGAATGACTTTATGCAAAGCAAGTACTTTTACGTGTTTCTCTTATTTGTTAAAATATTATTTCTATCTTTTCACATTCCTTCATAAATCTATAGACATTTTTGTTTTAAATGTTGAATATTTTATGATTAATTTTATAAAAAATATTTATGAAATAATTTTTAATCTGTAAGTTTTCAATTTAATTTTATGCATTTTAAGTAATATATTTTCATAAGTAATAACTTTAAAGAATTATTACTTATAATAATTTTTTTAACTTATAATCACTCTATTCTTTCTCTTTTGATTTAAGTTTTAATGTATGATATATTGGCTTTGGTATATTAATGTATTATATGATTTTTTTAAATATATAAATATATATATATATATAAGATAATGTTTAATATAAGAAAATTTAAGACTCCAATTTCAATTTGCTAATTTGTAAAAGTTATTTAGATTTATTATATATAATTTTTTTTTAAAGTTGAAAGATGTTTTTAAAAGTTTGTTGAAATAAAATTAGTTGAGTTGTTTTATTGTTACTATTTTAAGTATTAAAAGATTATAATGAATTGATTTCTAAAATCTAGAATTTTTAAAAAGTTGATGAATAGTTGATCTCGCGCTTATGGCCGTATGAACTCATGGGGTGACCCTGAGCCTCTTTGTTGTGAATATGTATCTTTAAAGTTTTAATTTAATGAAAAGGTCTATTTTACAAATAAAATATACAATATTATAATAATCTATGAAAAATAATAATATTAAAATTAAAATTTAGCTTTAAAATATTAAAACTTAACTTATTGAATGAAATTTAATAAGTATTGTATATTGTAAACATTTTTTTATGTCTTGAACCTATAATATAATTATTTGAATCAATCATACTTTATTAAATTTTTTACTTTATAATCTAAATATTTTTCCCATTATTTAATTAAACTATAAATCAATTGACTAATAAATATTGTTATTAAAAATTGATTTACAAGACTCAATATTTACTATACAATATTTCAATCTATAATATGCTCTATAAGATTTTATTATTATACAATATTTTACTCTATAATATTCTATACATTCTTTAGAAATTTGTAGGGGAAAAATAATGGGAAGGACTAGAGTAAAGGAAATAAAGGGAAAATGGATTTTTATAACTAGGAATGTGTGACAAATGAAGTGCATCAGCTATAAATTTATTTTGTTAATAATAGTGATGAATATAAATGTAGGCATGGAGTGTGCAAATTGTGACATGAGGTGTTTGTACTATTACTGTGATTGTGTGTAAGGGGATCAGGCACAGTACGGCTATGCAGGATGCCCATAGGAGGCAGGATGGCATGCATGGGGATACCATGAAGATGGGGCATCCAGGCAGTCGAATGAACTACTTGGATAGTCGTTGCCCTTGTGCTAAGGTGGATTGTTCTCTAGGTTAAATTATCTTAGATATTTTTTGAGATTTGTTCTCTCTTCTCATACTTTTATGTCATATGGGCCCTTCAACATCTTTTAAGTTACTTCATTTCTATATCAACCTTTTTTTACATAAGGGAAGAGAGTCACTACACTTTAGGCTAATTTTGTTCACCTAGAACTCTTAATTCGTACGTTAAAATTTGTCAATTTTTTCGATGAACCTTCATAGGTGACAGAAGAGCTTAAAGCTAAGGTTTAGGCATTTCCAAATTTATGAAGCTCTTTGTATAATCTATGGAGTGCAAAATGGTTGAAAAATGTCATTTCAAAATTTTCCCAAAACTCATTATGTCCACCCTCAACAGCCACTTACAAAAAAATAATATTTTTGGCACAAATGGACGAATCAACAACCAAGAAAGCGAAAACATGATCAACTTTTAGTAAATGTGCAATTGACTATTAGTACATGTGTTATCATTTTTTTAATCTTTTAAAATGCAGTAATTGGAGATATCTATAATGATACTATAATAGTCATTGGACCCTCACTGACTACTAGGTCTCTTCCCCTAGCATCTTTATCATATTACACATATATTTGGTGATGGATTTTAAGTATGTAGATTAGATGGTATACAAATGCTTATGCAATATTATGAATGGAAATAGGTTCTACATCACCTAATATTCATTCATATTTCATATAGAGAAATATTTGTCCTTATTTTATAATGTCACTTTCTCTTCCCCTAGCATCTTTATCATATTGCACATATATTTGGTGATGGATTTTAAGTATGTAGATTAGGTGTTATGCAAGTGCTTATGCAATATTATCAATGGAAATAGGTTCTACATCACCTAATATTCATTCACATTTCATATAGAGAAATATTTTTCCTTATTTTATAAAGTCACTTTCTCTTTCCCCTAGCATCTTTATCATATTGCACATTTATTTGGTGATGGATTTTAAGTATGTAGATTAGGTGTTATGCAAGTGCTTATGCAATATTATGAATGGAAATAGGTTCTACATCACCTAATATTCATTCATATTTCATATAGAGAAATATTTTTCATTATTTTATAATGTCACTTTCTCTTCCCCTGCCATCTTTATCATATTACACATATATTTGGTGATGGATTTTAAGTATGTAGATTAGGTGTTATGCAAGTGCTTATGCAATATTATGAATGGAAATAGGTTCTAAATCACCTAATATTCATTCATATTTCATGTAGTGAAATATTTGTCCTTATTTTATAATGTCACTTTCTCTTCCCCTAGCATCTTTATCATATTACACATATATTTGGTGATGGATTTTAAGTATGTAGATAGGTGTTATGCAAGTGCTTATGCAATATTATGAATGGAAATAGGTTCTACATCACCTAATATTTGTTCATATTTCATATAAAGAAATATTTGTTCTTATTTTATAATGTCAATTTATTTACTTACTAAATATGTTTGTTTAAGGTAAATTGTTCTCTAAGCTAAATTATTAAACTTAATTTTTTATGGTTTGTAGTCTCCTTTTTTGTAGTTCTATGTCATATAAGTATTTTTACACATCAGCATCAAATTTTTGCCCTAGTACTAATAGAATTAATGAAGAACAATATATATGAATGTATTCCCTATGGTGCACGATAGAAGCCAAACAAACAGAGATTACTTTAGTGGCGAATCTTTGCCTTTCGGCAATCCCATCTGACGAGTCAATTGTCATTTGATGAATAGCGCATGCAACGTAGGTCAACCACCACTAGTACATTTGAGACCATTTTTCGACCATTATTGGTCAAAATTTTGACCCAATTTTCGACCAAACTTCGACCAAATTCGACCAACCCATTGGTCGAAATTTTTTCGGTCAAAATTTTGACCAACATATTGGTCGAAAATCCTCCATAGCCATGGTGCAAGTTCTGCCAGGAATTGGTCAAAATTTTGACCAATGAAGGCAGAAAATTTTGACCAATAAAGGTAGAAATTTTGACCAATGATGGGAAAAAACTTCAAGCAATAAAGGTAGAAATTTTGACCAATGAAGGTCAAAACTTTCGACCAATAAAGGTCAAAACTTTCGACCAATGAAGGTCAAAAATTTTGAGAAATTTCGACCAATAAAGGTAGAAATTTTGACCAATGATGGAAAAAAATTTCGTCCAATAAAGGTAGAAATTTCGACCAATGAAGGTCAAAACTTTCGACCAATAAAGGTCAAAACTTTCGACCAATAAAGGTAGAAATTTTGACCAATGAAGGTAGAAATTTCTACCAACAGGTAGGTGTAAATTTATTTTCAGGCATTCTATAAAATAGTCACATGCCTTGCGTATGATATGACATTTTGCATGCATCCTGCACTCTCTCATCTGGCTGATGATGGATTACGGAGAGTGATCTGAAACCATGATGCTAAAAAACACACACAGTCAAATCCAAAATGAACTTGCATTACAAATGGATTGTGGAAATCTGATATTGTTAATTTTGCATGCATGTCTACCAAGACAAATATATGTTTAAGTTGTGATTATCCTGGTAGACATGCATGCAATTTTACCAATTTCAGATTTCCACAATCCATTTGTAGTGCAAGTTCATTTTGGATTTGATTGTGTTTTTTTTAGCATCATGGTTTCAGATCACTCTACATAATCCATCATTAGCCAGATGAGAGAGAGTGCAGGATGCATGCAAAATGTCATATCATACGCAAGGCATGTGAACTATTTTATAGAGTGCCTAAAAAACACTGACAGTAACGAATATGAAAAATATATAATTAGTTATATGATTGAGACAAATCATGTACCAGTGAGTTGGTCAAAATTTCGACTAGAAAAATTTTGACCAATGGGTTGGTCAAATTTGGTCAAAAATTTGATCAATGAAGCTCGAAAAATGAACCCAAATGCACTAGTGCAAGTATGCTCACCAAGTTGACTCTTTGAGTTTGGTCATCAAGTCACCCCACCAAAGTGCCTCATCAAGGTCAATCTTTAGGTCCGCTCATCGAGCTTGCTCACCAAGTCAGCTCGCCATGTGACGTCTCTAAGTGGCCTCGCTAAGTCGGCTCGCCAACTTACCCCACCAAGTTGCCACTTTAAGCCCACTCACCATGTTAGATCGCCAGGCCAACTCCCCAAGTCAGCTTGCCAAGCTGACAATTGAAGTATGCTCACCAAGTCGACTCTCTAAGTTCACTCACCAAGTTCGCCCCCTAGGCCAACTCTCCAGGTCAGCTCACCAAGTCACCCCCACCCAGTCACCTCAACGAGTTGACTCATTAAGTCAGCTCATGAAGTTGACTCACCCAGTGGTTTTACCACCTTGCCGCATAGAGTTGCTTCTCTAAGCTCACTCACCATGTAAACTCACTTGGTCGGCACGCCAAGTTGACACTTTAAGTTTTCTCATCAAGTCACCCAACCAAAGCGCCTCATCAAGGTCAGTCTTTAAGTACACTTAGTAGGTTGGCTCACCAAGTCGCTTCGCTAAGTCGCCTCACCAAGTGGCCTCGATAAGTTAGCTCACCAACTTGCACCACCAAGTCACCACTTTAAGTCGACTCGCCATATCAGCTTGCCAGGTTGACTCCCATAGTCAGCTCGCCAAGCTGACAATTCAAGTACGCTCACCAAGTCAACTCTTTAAGTTCACTCACCAAGTTTGCCCCCTAGGTCAACTCTCTAGGTCAGCCCACCAAGTCACCCCCACCAAGTCACCTCAACGAGTTGACTCTTTAAGTCAGCTCACCAAGTCTATTGTTCAAGTACGCACGCCAGGTCAGCTCGCCAAGCCCACCAAGTCATGTCACCAAGTTGATTGTTTGAGTACACTCACAAAGTTGACTCTTTAAGGTCGGCTCGCCAAGCCAGCCCACCAAGTTGGCTCACCCACATGTCCCACCAAGTCCCCAAGTCTGCTCGCCAAGCCGACAATTCAAGTGCTCTCACCAAGTCAACTCTTTAAGTTTTCTCACCAAGCCCATCCTCTAGGTCAACTCTCCAGGTCAGCTCTCACCAAGTCAACTCTTTAAGTTTTCTCACAGAAGAACCTTGTGAGGCACTTTTTTTGTTATTTGATTTGACCGATATCTACTACTATGACAATCAAGGCATTCTGCTGCAAATTCATATTGTTTATGATATAGAATGTGATCATTGAGATATGCATGTATTGTTTGATACTTCATTCCAATCTGATCCATAATGTTAGATAATTCTCGGTACAAACGAGGCAAAATGTTTGATTGTGGTAACAAAAACTCACTAATCAACCTACAACAACAAATATGCATTGTTAATATAATGAATAGTAATTGTATGCTAACATTGAAGATGATAAAAATGGCATACCTTAGCATACGTGACATTGCTACATTGGATATACCATTCATAACCTTTAAGTTCACCAACAACACTATAGCTGAGAGTAGAGTTGTTTGGGAGCCTTCGTATAAGGGCTCGTGTGCCTTCTCAAGTAAAGGTATATCAAGACCATCTTCATCATCATTATCAGATTCGCTAGTACCATCATTGTGAGCCTCTTCATCACCTGCCCCAATACCATCTTCTTCAATCATGTCCTCTAGCACATTATCATCTTCTTCCATGAGAGTGTTATCCTCAGCTTGGATATTCACACCTCCATGTTCCTCCAGTAGGAAATCCACATCCAGCAATGGACGAAAATCGTGGCCCCCTTCAACATGACCATGTTGCCTACAATGAATCTGGGCTGTTGTGATTAGAATTCTTTGAGTCTTTAAGCCTTTACACTTCTTGCAAGGACAATAACATTTATTAGGTTTTCTTTGAAACTGAGCCCACAATGCAGCCATTGTCTCATTTTGTTCAGCGTTCATATTGTCAAGCGTGATCTTTCTTCACAGGAAAATATATCTGCAAATAAATTGGACATGTTGTGATTAATGTTTATATCTGCACATATGGTTTTTCTTGATTAATGTTTTCAAATGTAACTAAAATGATCCTATAATTTCTAGAAGGCGTAGATGTTTGGTATGTATAATTTCCACATGTTCAGTTGATGGTATAAATAGCTATGTAGTTCGTACTTCTAGCCATCTTAAGCTAGGCATTACTTTCTTATGTCAATCATATTGCCTGAATTGGGCATAGCAAGTCAGCAAGAACAAGGCACATCAAAATCCTTTAAGAGCACTCAAAAGTCTTGGCACTAATTGGTGGATACTCGCTGTAACAACTTGGTCATCCATTGCTATCTGGGATCTTAGTCATCCATTACTATATTAAGAAAGATATTGGCAAATATTGTAGTTTGATGTGCACCAATATGAGGAATTAGAAGATAAGGAATCACATTAAGAAGTCAAATGATATGAAGGTGTCATGTCGATACTAGTGATAAATTAATTCAATCAAATAAAACATATTCATATGGAATTATTGACTAAGACCACTCTTAAAGAGGAGAGATCCACTTTTAGAGTAGGCCTCTGGTGTTCATCATTTACCTTGACATCCTAGTAGGTGCTTCCAGGTCTACCAAGACACAAACAAATATGTTGCCATGCATCCTCTTTTGAATCTAGAAATTTTGTATGAACCTAAGATCCATGATTGTTATTATGAAAAAAATGATGGAACGATGTGGAAGCATTGAGAAAACATTTTAACGTAGCTTCTTCCCCAAAAATCTCACATTGAACCTCAAATGAAGTTTGAAAAATGTCCTCTAAAAAAAATATTTGTACAAAAATAAATAAAAGAATGAAAATTTTGTCATTTAAGTGAAATGATATCACTATAACATAAATGCCTCATAAAGTCCATTTACCACTTTGTTAGGGTATTGAGTGCAAAGATGGCTTCAAAGGAAGAACTTGATGATTCAAGGTTCATCCAAAATATTAAGAAGAAGAAAATCTGCTTGGATAACATTTCGAGTTAAGAGAATGAGGGGAGTGGCGAAGGCTTAAGCAAGTCTCCATACAGCAAAGGTAAGGCAATGGCTGCACCAAATGAAGGTGACTTTGGATCAACTGAACCATATGCCAATTGGCTTACCCTTGAAGAAGGCTCATACATTGAAGATGGAACCAATAAGCATACATATTTCATAGATGAGGCCAATGCTATAGAAAATAGAGGGGAGGCTTCATCAAGTAGTGATGATGGATCAAACAAAAGAGTAGAAGGAAGGGAAGAATTTTTTTTTCCATGTCATATTCTAGAGGAAATCTTGACCTTGATATTTTGCAAACTTCCTCTCCACACTGTTCCAAATGCAAATAGTTTCTACTTCATAGCAAGGTACTATTTTTGGATCTGCTTACTTTCACAATCTATGGGAGCAGGGAAATGCACAAGGGTGGTTGGTGATGGAACTTTATGACGAAACCATTGGATCTTCCAAATGTCTTGTTTTCTATGATGTCAATAGAAGATGAAGGTACAAGCAGATATTTAATGAAGACTGGAGATGTAGTGACTTGCAGTGGTGTCTAAGAGCTGGAGATGGAGGCCTCTTGGCGTATAGTTGTAAGAGAAATGGGAACCTTCAAGTGGTCAATCCACTGACTATGCAGTGCCATTATATTGAAGATGTAAGACTGAACAGAGAAACCAAACTTTCATATTACATAAAAGATTATAATGATGATGTGGTTGTTCATCTCAACTGTGATCCCAAGACAAAAACCTATCAGGTAACCCTTATAATTGGAAATCTTTACCTTGTCAGAAGTAAGAAATTTTTTGTTCTGATTTATAAATCTGTGAATAAGAGAAGGGAAATAAGAGATGCTCCCTTCGAGAAAAGAAGGTCTTATGACTATATGCCAATTGGCTTTTTACAAGTATTTTCATGCAGAACCAGAAAATCTATTGGGTTTCTAAAGATGGGACATATGTCTTTGTCTGTGATTTGAATAGAGATGGCAATATCAAGTATCTCTAGGTTCTGTCGAGGACGCAAGGTAAACTGCATTAGATCTTGGGAATTTTAATGTACAACAGTAGAATTATAATGGTTTGTAGTGGTGAGACACGATATCCAAATACTCTTATTTTTAATGAGCTTGATGAGCTTGGCGAGATCTGGAGATTTAAATATGAACTAACTATAGCTTCCAAAATTTTGTTTTCTGGAATAACTGTTGTAAATCTGTTAGCACTATCAACTTGATCTATGGCTAATACTTCTTTAGAACTCTCATTATACTCTAACATTAGTGAAGCAACATAAATCCCTCTAAGCTTGGCCTTCGGCGCTACTTAAATAATAGAAGATGATGGTTCATATTATTATATGCAAAATTGGTCTTTGGTCAAGCTCCACACATTATTATTGCACCCTCATCATAGTCACCACATCAACAACACCTTTGATTTCTGAAAATACTTCTCAAATAGAGGAGTAACTGTATTGCAGATTTTGTACAGTATCACAGAAAAGTTCTAAATGCACTTATGTAGGGCCAACTTTCATGCAACATAAAATGAAGTAATGTGTAATTCATTGTCTTAGATTCTATCATCAAGATACAGAGTTAGAATAGAAGAATTTTTTTACATCAACATTTCAAATCCCATTTTGTCATTAGTATAATACAGAGTCAGAGATAAACATTTCTAGATTGACATTTTAAATCACATTCTATCATCAGTATAACAGAGAGTTAAGGGAGAAGAATTTTTTTGCATTCACATTTCAAATCAGATGCTTTTATTGCACTGGCATAAATTGAGAATCCATCATCAGAATAATAGAGAGCTTGAAAAGAAGATATGTTTTTTAATAACTATCTAAAGCCCTATTATTTAAGATCATTGAAACTATTTTCAATTTAGTGGAGATGGAGGATGATGAAAGGCATGAATCATTATAGATTGTAGATTCACAACTATTAGACATTGCTCATTTTTGTAACTTCTTCCCAAAAATTGATCTGACATATGATATAGTTAAACAAGTTGTGGCCTATTTCTCTCCTAGCTAGGTCTTCAACTAGAGTTTTATCTTTTGTTTCTCAAATTCTTAAACCACATTAAACATAAAGATAGCAACCATCAAGCTGCAACCACCGAATTTCTCAAGAAACCCCCTTTCAAGTAAAAGATCATGACATAATAGCTTTCATTACCAAAATGGCAATGGTATAAGAGCACTTCTAAAAATATCAAAACATTAAGAAATAAAAGGATTTACATCTAAAGATCAAAATGTGACAAGCTTTGTCAACTTGGAAATTTTTTTTACCATGTTGGGCATTATGATGAATTTCAAAATATGCAATTGAAAAAATATAAAAATGAAACAAATGAAAAATGCATTTCCCATATGGTGGTTAGTATTCAGCTATAGTAGTTGGGTGACTCAAGAATTGATTTGATGTTCTTAGTTAAAGTATTTTGTTGTGATAGATTTATGGGTGGTGATGTGTGAAGCCAATCTTGGCTATAGCAGAGAACAGAGTTCTCTCTCTGTGGGAAAAAATCAATATGTAATGGAAGTAAGATTTAGTTAATAAAAAAGGTCTTCTGCATGTGGTTTCTCAAGTTTTAAAATGACAAGTTCCATTATCCTGTAAAGTTTCAGCATTGAATTCTTTATATTTTCAGTCCTTTCCAATTTGTGGCAGAGCTATTGAACTTGTTTAATTTCTTGGTGAATAGTTTCACAGTGAAAAACTCAATACGCTAACAAAGCCCTCCTATTAATATATCGGGTTCTTTTACATAGACTAATTTCATTGGAAATGTAGATTTCATAGCGTTGAGAATCCATTGGGTATTTGATTGTTTTAAAATTTTGATTTGAGTTGGATTATCGACTTCCTATTTTGAGCTAAAGAACTGATACATTGGAATGCTTCTTAACAGTTCTAAGAATCACTAATTCATGTAACAACATGAGAAGAATAGCATCAGTTCTTTCTCTAAGTGATCCATAACATTTTTCTATTAAAATCTGATTTTAATTTTCTTGCTGCACTGAACTGTTGCAGGTTCATGAACTGACTTGGCATTTTCTTGTTCACCCAAGGCACAATTTGAATGCACAAAACCTGTTTTAGAAAAATCTGAAACTATATCTTGGTGACGGCTTCATGCTATGTATTTCTCTTAGACTTTTCTTGGTCATTATAGTCCTTGTTTTGGTGGTCACTTTCAGATTTAAATAAATATGAAAGTGTGCTTTGTTTTTGGCTCTATAAGCTGATCCTCTATGAATTATAAAAAGTTACTTTGGGCAGCTCTAAGATGGTTTAATTGAGTTGATTTTAAATCCCATCCATCATAATATTATCAGGCTGTTTGGAAGCCATGAAATGTGTAGATTTAATGTTGTTAAGTAGAGAATAAATGGTATGTGATGATGTAAGTTTCATTAAACTTTAAATGCAAGAATATTTGGTATTAAAAGAAGATCATCAAGCTCTGCATTATCTAATTTGATTTGAGGTTTTCTTATCCATTTTCAGACTTAACAAACAATTAAGTTGTTTTATGTGAAAAAGAACTCAAGGAATTGAATTTGTATTGGTAAGCTGATTCAAACTATAACTGATTCATGTCTGGGTATGCAGATTGGTGTACAGTGGATGGTATAGAATGTGCTATATGAATTGTACAAAATTTAACACCAACTCACCAAGAGTACCAACTCCTAGAGAGAACGAACCCTCTTTGGAACACCATCTTCAACCACATGAGACACCAACCTCAATTCAAATACCAACTTCAAAAATATACATAGAGAAACATAAATAGTAGTTCAAATCTTGTAACTAGCACTATATATATGTTGTCAAGGACTTATATCCACAAAAACTTTATTCACTTTTCTTAAGAAGTGTCGATCATACCAAAATGAATGGTCATGCTTGATGATTTCTTTTTTGATTTCACACCAATCCATCTCTCATCTACACATGTCCTTCAAAATGAGACCTAATCTTATATTGTCATCTACACATGTTTTTCAATAAGTGTAGAGGTGGTCGACATACCTAATATTTTGGCAATAAAAGTTGAGGTTACTCCTCAACCTCACAAGGTTACAAGGAGATCGGACTCCTCCTACTGCTAAGCTAGAAAAACTAGCTAAATAGGGACCTACAAGAGCTACAAGGAAGAAGGCAAAGGCATAATGATACAGGGGCATCCAGAGATTCCAATTATTTTCAAGATCTGGGATTCTAATGCACTTTAAATGATTATTTTAATAATGTTGGGATGAGTCTTAGTTTTATATAATTAATTTAATGATGTAATTGGGGGTTATAAGTTAAGAGTTTTGAATAAACTCCGAGAGACTTTACTAGTATCTTTAATATATTTAGAATTATAATGAGTCGGGTGTGGGAAGTTAAAAGTCAATTTTAAGAATTAGTTATTGGGTTACCTTCTTTTGAATATCTTTAGATATATGTAATTAAAGAAACCCGAGAGGAATATATATAATTTTTCTAAATAGTAGTAGTATGAGAAGATTTGAGAATCAAGGAAAGTGGAGAAACAATGTAATCAGGAATGGAATAATGGTAGAATTTAATTCTGTTCAGATCTTTTGTTTCTTCATTGTTCTTATGCACATTTTTATGTTCTTAAATTTTTGAATCATCATAGATGGAGTAAACAAATTTTATGGAACTATATTGTATTCAAAACCTGCGTTAATTGCTATTTGGTTTTAAGATACTAAAGCTATCTATAATTTCTCTGTTCTTACCTTGGTGGCTGGTCGCGATGAGTATGAAATGGTTTAACAATAGTTTAAAAGAGAGTTTTGATTGAATTCATCACCAATTACAATACAATTTCAAAGATCTCAATTTTGTTTTGCTCCAAGTCAATTCTTGGTATCGGTTATTGGTTTCAAGAAGTTAAATGTTTGAATATGAAATTGGGGTATGCTTTATGATACCAGTTTCTTTTTCAAGATTTGGTTTTATTTCTACATCGGATTTAAATAGTCCAAATTTGGGAACAGCAGCAGTCTAGGTTGATTTGAGATCATAAGAGTGTTGTTATCTAATGAAAGAGGATTCTCTACACATATTAAAAGAGACAAAACCCATGACTACACTGGCAAGGGTCTGTAACTTTATCAGCATTAAGTGATCTGGCGTGAATGCCACCAGCATCAATGTGAATAGGTTCAAACTTGTGAGCACATTGGATAAACAAGGGTACAATTGATGTAGATAAGTTTTATTTGTGAATAGAACCTGTATTGAAGAAAATGGGGTACATAATTGTTGTATCAGTTTACACAAACTCTAGCATAGTTTTAATTGTGTGAATTATTTTGAACTGTCTCTTTTCTATAATTTTGCCATTCTTTCACCCATTGGCTAAATGGTTTCTTGAAGACTCTACAAGCTTAATTTTTATGAAAACAATTAAAAGTGAAACATAGGGAAAAGAGGCACTGAATAATTGAGGAGCTATAGTCAAAAGAGAAGCCAATATAGTGGGGCCACCAGTATCACAATTGCTTGAAGGCTTGTTCGAACTGGTAGATTCTCATTTTATGGATAAGTGTTGAATATAAATTATTATGTAATTGTGAGAAGCAAAGAATCCATTATCAGCTATCTCAATAGCTTTTTGCATTATGATGTAGGTGATGGATGCTTAAACAGGGGAATAGAAATTGAACAAATGTTAGATGAACTGGCAGACTCTCCGGAAAACATTAAAGCTATGGTGGTGGAAAACTAGTGCAAGCCAGTGGTTGATCGCCTTTGCAGGGGGTCAGTTGAATCAAAATTGGAAATGGCAAAAGCCCTTGCAAAATTTGATATTGATGACAGCTGTAGAGAGTCATTAATTGATGCACATGTAATAGAGGCTTTAGTTGACATCCTGAAATTGAGGCAACTTGAATCAAAGCTTGCATCTCTTAAAGCTTTGGAAAACCTTTCATGCCAATCCAAAGCATCAAACCCGCAGTTGGGGAATCCACCATGAAGCTAGCCAATGGCTACAAGATCACAGCTTAAAATAGAGGTGTCTAGCAGTGAAAAGAAAACTCCCAAACCAATAAACAGAACATCCACGCAAGGCATGTAAGGTGGGAGCCACTGAGAAAAATTATATGTTACGAATTCCAATCACATTGAAGATGATGTGCTGAACAACCAAAAAGAGGAGATATAACAGAGATAGAACCTTACTATTCTGGCAGAGGTTGCACTAAAGCTACCAAACATTGCACGTAATCTTCAAACCCTTCCTCTGCATGTAATGGCGCCACAAAATGCAGTATCCAACCAACATTAACCGCACAGCCTTTCTTTCAGTTATGCAAGACTGAAATTAGGGCGCGACAAATACTTGTTTTTAATTTTGGGAAAGTGTAAGTTCGTGTTGGTCAAAATTTTGACCAACACAGGCTTCTAGTTAAAAAATTTATATACATTGGCACGGCAAAGACCTTGTTTTTAATTTTGGGAAAGTGTAAGTTCGTGTTGGTAAAAATTTTGACCAACACGGGCTTCTATTTAAAAAAATTATATACATTGCCTGCATAAAACGACCAATTTGACCCCATTATTTTAGATGGTCAAAAATTTTGGTCTAAAAATGGGGTCAAATGTACTACACGTTGCCGAATATTTATCAGATTTGGGTCCAATGCCCCCAGTAGTTGCCCATTAGTTATCACATGATTGGTTAAAAATATCGGTCCAATTGCCATTGTAATATACATTTTGGATACATTTATTTTAAACATATCTCCAGCCTTTGCATGTTGTTTCTTATTGGCCCATGTTCTTTCGCCATTACTACAACCAAATAATTTTCCCTTGGGTTGGGTGTCACCAACTATTTTCCCAATGTTTGTCGACCACCAGCCCTATTTAGCCAATTGTTTCCTACTGTAGGCTTGCATAGGAAGGTGTGTTTCGCCTGCATTTGACATTCCAACTTGTTAATCTTGCCTAATTCGCCAACCTAGATTGGACTATAAGATATTATTATTCTACACAATTCGCTATTTTCTAGTTTGGAGACTGGCATTTCTTATTGTTGCCGAACTTTCTGAATGCTAAGTGCATTAGCCATTGACTCATGCACCCTAGTTTTTGTAAAAGGCAAGTGATTTTTAATTTATTTTTTATGTCAATAGTGGTATTGGACCACTGGTACAGTGGTACTAGACCACTGGTATAGTGGTACTAATTTTTTTTTAGTTTTACAATCTAGTGTCCACTAGTGACTGGACATCTCATATGCTAATATAGCCTATAGGTTTACGAATTATATTGGATAGTACCGTCTACTATAGTGTTGTAGCAGTAGTACCCATTTTTTGAGAATGAATCATATTACTGTTATTATATGTAGTCTAAGTAGTTGAGTCTTTTGTTCAACAACTAAGTTGATATATTTTTTACAGCCTTTATCAGTTTTCCATGTCAAACAAGAGGGGCAACAGAGGTTCTGGTAGGATTCCTAAAAGCCAAGAGAGGCCACCATTACCAAAACACAGAACCATAATGACATATTTTGGTGGTGGAAATGTTGGCAACCTACAAGATTAACAAGTTAGATCTCCAGTGCTTATTGAAAAAGGAGATTCATCACAAGTTGGACCCTCAAACTATATTGAAGTTCAAATTGGTGAACCTGATATCTTAGTCAAGGATGAACTTGAACATGATTTGGAGGCAATTCCCCTGAGTAGGGAGTCACAAATTGAGATTATAAAGTTGGAGTTGGTCCTGGACCAGTCGGGTGACAAAACCAAAACTGATTCCATAAATTGTGTTCATGCACAAAAGAGGAAAAGAAAATTGAAATCGATGAAAGATCAATCTGGCCGAGATCTGTCCAAAAGGAATTTTTAGTTAGAATGGGTGGAAAAGTACTAGTTCATTGAACCAATGCTCAATCCAATTGATGGTGAGCCTCCTACAAAATGCAGATGTAAGATTTGCACAGAGATAACAAAGAAGGAGAAGAGGTTGTAGCTTAAAATTGAAACCATAGAAAAACATGTCGATAAAGTTTACAAGAAGGAAACTATAGATGGAGTTGAAAAATTTGTGCTAACTTTGAGAACAAAGGACAACTCTCTACATATCAGGAATGCCAAAATATATGAGTTACACTGGCAATTAAGAGAGAATCATTCTGCAGTAAAAGGTTCCATTGAAGATTTCATTGGGAAAGCAACGGAAGTGCAAAATATGGGAAAAGTAGTTCAATTAAGTGTGGTATTCTATATACCTATGATGGACTATCCTTCAATTCCTGCCTTATTGCACTTTTTGAAAACTCGAAACTATCTGAATAGTCACTGGTCAGTAAACAGCGGGTGGGAATGGGCTAGATGTCTTGCACAGGTTGAAAAAGAAGATATGAAGGAAAAAATTAAAGACTCTAATTTCATTACATTGTCTCTAGATGAAGTTGCAACAATTGATAATACTTCCTAGGTGTGCATGCATGTTTATACTGTAAACAATCTTTGTCGTCAACCATTTCTAATATCTATTGCTAAATTGAATCATAGTGCGACAACTAAAAATTTATATGAATTATTAGAGACTACTCTGATTGAATCTAGAGGTTTGGATAGCATGGAGATTTCTAGAAATTTGGTGTGTGTTGGAGTAGATGGAGCTTCAGTTATGCAAGGTCATAAAGATGATCTTTGCAAAAAGATCACAAATGATTTGGCACTCTACGCTATTCCCATTCATTGCATGGCCCATCGAATGAATCTAGCTTTTGGAATAGTCAGCAATTTTGGTTGTGTAAGTAAATGGAATCTCTAATCAAAAAGATTTACCAATACTTCTGTTGAAGTCCAAAACAAGTTCGGTAATTTCAACACTTTGTTGAAGGACTTACTTATGGGAGGAAGCTTCTTAAAGACAATGGTACCAAATCAATCTCTTTGGATGGACTGGTGCATCGAGTAATGTCTAAATAACTATCATTGCTTGGACTAATCCACTCAGTGTGAGATAGATTCCCTCGACTATATTCAAGCCTAACTAATGTTAAGGTACTCATAACTTTAGTAGCTATTCTCACCATGCTATAGGACATGAGAAATATTATAAAAAAGGTTCAACAAAGAGCTATGTACATTGCAGAATATAATAAGCTACATAAAATGACATGTAGTAGCTTGGATAATCTGTACCAATTAATACCATTAGATGACACAAAGTTTGCAAAGTGGTTAGAAATCTCAGATTTGAACAATCCTGGGAACTTTTTACATATTGGTGCAAATGATGAGGCATATGCTAGGGTATGTGGAGTTGACATACCAATGTAGTACTATGCTCATGTCAACCCTAACTCCAACCCCAACGAAGCAAGAAGCGAAGTTGAATCAGTATTCAGAAAAGGTACTTTCACATGTTACAAGTGAAGACTTCAAGAAGATCAAAGACTTTGTGTTTGACTCTATCAAGTGAGTTTGCTACAATCTTTCGTCAGAAATTAGATTTAGATTCCCTCTAGAGGAACTGCTCGAAGCAATGTCAATTGTTTTTCCACAATATTGGTCTCTAAATTGTCTTACTAATTTTTGAAGAAGGATGACGGCTTTGATTCAACATTTTTGCAAACCTAAAGTAATCAATAGAGTCACTATAAATGGAATTTTAGATGAATGTCAACTGAGAGATCAATCATATTCTTTTGCAAACATAATGAGGGAACAATATGCTCTTATGGAGAACCCAAATGAAGAGGGAGCGGTGACAAAGCTTTGGAAAAACTTTGGTGAGAGCAATCAATTGAGAGAGGCAATACCAGAATGTTTTAAGGTTACCAATTTATGTTTGAAAATGATATTGGGTTTAGTGGAGGATGAGAGTTTTTAGTACTTTGGACTTCCTAAAGTCAAAGGTTAGAAACAAATTAGAAAAATTTTTGGATAATTGTCTAAGGCTCTATAATTCTAGGTATGAGGTAGAAAATTTCCCTTATGACAGGGTTGTCAGCATTTGGAGAAACCAATGTTAAAGAAGAGGGATTGCCAACATTTCAAACCTGAGTGGTAGTGACAGTAGCAGTGGCAGTGGTAATGGTAGTGGCAGTTGCAGTGGCAATGGTTCATATCCTAATATTGAAAGTAATGAAGATGATGTTGACTTTGGTATGCATAGTGAGTCTGACGCTGACAATGAATCTAAAGAAAACACAATGGAAAATGAAATGTTGTATGCAATAAATGAGGAGGATTCAGATGATAGTGATGTTGAGCCAATCCAGGCATAATGGCAACTATAGCAGCATCTCAACCTCAAGTTCTAATTGTTGTGTGAGTCAAGTAGTAGGCTAGTAGTTCTGATCTAAGAATCTACCTACTAATTAATTATGTAACATGTTTGTAGAAGTTAATTTATAGCTTTCATTCACTGTCCCTTTATAGATGCTTAAATTACTATTTTTTTGAACATGTTGATGTTACAAACTTACATGTTGAGATTTTCATTAATTATATTTTTTTAACATGTTGAGATTTTCATTGATTCTAGTTTCTTTAAGAAATTGTAACATAATGCATTTAATAGAATAAGCTCTATTTTAAAAAAATTGTATTATAATTTATAATTATAAATCAGCCTATAACATAATACATTTAACAATTGTCAATTACAAACAATTACAACCCTTTGCAAATGACTCAATGTCAAATTGAAATGACCCTGAATTCACTTTTGCAGATACAAGGGACCAACAATAGTTGTAGGATAGTTTGTAATTGTATATATAATCAGATTATTACTACATAATACATTGTGTGTGTACAATCACATTGCCAATTGCCACATTTCCAATTGTACTATTTTTTCAAGTAGGAGTAGGGAAAATTTTTCCATGTGCTCTGTGTAGTAATAGTATGCTAGTGTCTGGCTGTCCAACTATCCTGATATGCTGGCTCTTGATTCCTGTAACAATTAACATTAAACAAAGTTGAAATTAAATCCAAAACTTGAAATTAAAGAGCAACAAGTAACAAAACAATTATAGTACTATCACTTACTAAGTTGTTACTTCTTTGTATCAGCTATGACTTCCACTGACAGCAATAGTAACAGTTTGAGAAGATGTCCCAACTCCAATGAAGTTCTTTAGGGTGCTCCATTCTGCATCATTTGGAAGCTCCATTTCTTTGAGGTTGGAGCTAAATAGTTGTAACCTCATCAACAATGAATACTTCATAGAGATAGTTTTACATGAATCAAAGAATTTTTCTATAACTGCATTCATTTTTTATAGTGGTTTGATGCAACTTGCAATTCCTTCTGGAATGGTTTCCTCGAGAAAGTTGCCTATATCAGAATTCTTAGTGTTCTACAACTTTTTCATGTAATCTTCTTTTCCAATGAATCTACCCTCTGAGTTAGCTGGATTTGGTAATTCAACATTTAGCAAGTTCAATATGTTGTGATTCATCTTCATCAAGTCTTTGGAAGCAAATTTGAGAGCTTCATCTATTTCCATTACTTTTTTACAATAGTGATAGACAATAAAGGACATTACAGAGGCATCCAAGCAGTTGTTTATTCCATGGTTTGCCAAATCGTTGTCATTGGATTTCTCGACTTTATTCAAAATTTAGTTAGCATGATTTATTAAGGAATTGTTGAAGATTCCTCTTTTGGCCTAAACATATTTTTTTACAGTTTCAAAGACAAGTCTAAGATTGCTATTTAAATCAAGCCATTCAAACAAACTATCACTGTTCTTCATTATTTTGTCCCAATTTTCTTGTTTGATAGGCTTAAACATGTTTATTATAGTATCCTTTGCATGATGGTCTTCGAAAGATGTTGTTCTATTTTGTGCAATTACATTCTTCATCGTTTTCTTCATTTCAAACATCTCTTTACTCTTTTTCTGTATTTCCTCTAGTTGTCCTTGCCAATTAGTTGCTCTCTTCCTCTCATCCTCCAATTTCTTCTTCAAATCTTGGATTATATTTGCAGTAGTTACCTCTTTTTTTCCCATCCTCAAGTTCCCTTTTCAAATCATGGATTGTCTTTGCAGTAGACTCCTCCTTTTTCTTCACATTGTCCAATTCCTTTTTCAAATCATGGAGTCTTTGAGTAGACTCTTCTTTCTTCATGTTCTCCAATTCTTTTGTCAAATTGAGGATTTTCTTTGCAATTGACTCCACTTTTTTCTTTGCATTCTCCAATTTCCTCCTCATATGGTGGATCATGTTAGTGCTTGCAGTAACACTAGACTTTGTTTTCTTCGCATTCTCCAATTCCTTCTTCAAATCAAGGATTGTTTTTGCAATTGATTCCTCTCTCTTTTTCATATTCTCCAATTGCTTATTCAAATTATGGATTGTATTTGCACTAGACTCCTCTTTTTTCTTCTCATTCCCCAATTCCTTCTACAAATTATAAATCATCCTTGCCTTAGACTCCTCTTTTTTCTTTTCATTCTTCAATTCAATCTTCAAATTATTATTTTCCTTGACAGCAGAATCTAAGATAGTTTTCAATTTATTGTTGACCTACGCACTACTCTCTATAGACTTGAACAACTATGCAGTAGAGGCTTTTTCATGTTGAAGTCTTTTTTGGAACTCATCCAATTTTTTAGTCAAATTTTGCACTTGTTCATTCATCTTTTCTTGCTAATGAAAGAGGATTTGAAAAGGCTATTTAATGGCAGTTGCATTAAATTCTTTGGCATTCACGATCTTTCATATCTTATTTTTTCGTATTCCTATTAATTTTCAAGTGTGCAAAATATCAAAATGTACTAGCATTAATGTCAGACAATTGATAGTACCTTAAATTGATTAATGATTTCTATGCAAACATTTCCACGTGTCTCCATTCTAGAGAATTTCATGTGACTCTAGGTCTTTTCAAGCGAGTGGCCCCGAAATGCATCTTTTGTCATTGATCTCTAATTAATCAACAATCAATAAAACTATTGTATTTACTATTAACAATACGAAAGTGATAGTAACCAACTTGGTAATAGTGACACTGACGTAACAACATTACGATATTATTAATAATAGACCTAAGATAGTACACAAGTTAAAACTTCAAGTGACTATTTAGCAGTTAGTACTGTCACTGGCCAATACATGTACAAATTTCACTTTCAGATTAAACAATTTTTCAGTTTACCACTGAAGATTAGCCAAGACCATTATTATTCATTTTCCTACAAAACAAGTAATTTGCCTCTAACATTATTAATTCATTTTTTATAAAGGAAAAATAGCCATTATTTATTTATCTATTAGCAAGAAAAAACATCAATTCACCACATTTAAAATGATTTTTGCTAGGGCAAGAAAAAAATTGCCCACATATAATATTTTATTTCCCTATATGGAACAAAAAAATCGCCCTCAACATTAAAATTTTCATACCCACAAAATGTTGTATTCACCAGCATTTTAGGCATTTTCTTCGGGAGGGGTTTCTTAAAATTATCACTAGTCATCTATTGAACAAATCAAGTTGAGTATCTCATATAAGGGAATGCCTACAGCATAATAAGTAGTAAATTTTTCTTGTGAAATGGATATGATGTTATTAATATTATTGTAAGTAAGAAATTTTTTATGTCAGCAGTTTGAATGAAACATATATATTAGCATTACCTACATTTGTTAGATTCTTCACTGAATTATATATATCAGTTTGTACTCTGAAGATATATATAGTTTTCCACCATTTGTGTATTTTTTAGGTTGTGGATTCTTTTTATAATTGATCATTTTGTCTGTGGTTTTTATTTCATTGGTAATGTTGGATAAAAATTTGATTCTTTATGTCATTCAATAATATTTGTTTGTTTATTTGTGGTGAATTTTGTATAAATAGCTAATCATCCAAGCAACAAAATAATGAATCTTTTCTATCATGAAAATCAAATCAACCCAAAAGTAGTTGGTATATGTTTTAAACAATTTCAAAGAAAAAATGAAATAATTGTAGATAGGTAGTGAAGATAATTGTAATTTGTCATTATAGGAAATTAAAATTAGTGAAAATTAAAAAATTAAAAATAAAAGTTTTTGAAAATTGGAAAATATAAATAACTTTAAGAGAAGGAGATAATTATAGGTAGCCAATGAATATATTATAATTTAGAAAATTACTGAAATTTATAAAAAGAAAAATTGTTTTAAAGGAAGGAGATAATTAAGTGATTTTTTTTTCACAACCTTATGTTCGTCAACACCATGAAATGAGGAGAGTTCTTTGGGGAATATTTCTAGAAAAATAATGATAATTTTTAGATTATTCTTAAAATAAATAAATAATGATTATGTTCTACTTGAGAAAAGTTTTTTTTTTGTGAATTAAAATGAATTACATTGGTTGATAGTAGGGCATGTGTTTCATTTGAGTATTTGTCCTCTAAATTAAAATGAAATGCATTGGTTGGTAGTAGAGCATGTGTTTCATTTGAGTGTGTTTTCCTGTATATTTTGATTTGATTTTTTTAACTTAGTCAAAAAAATGTCAACCCTAGTCGAAAAAAAAAATTAGTTATTTTGTGCTTCTTTCTAATTATTTTCATTTTGTTTGATTTTCTTTTATTTATGTAGCACATAAACTAAAGAAATTATCTATTTGTTTCTATTTTTTTCCCTCCTTTGAAGATTTGTTATATCAAAATATTTCCTTTTAACTTGTTTTTTCTTTCTCCATGAATAACCTTTTTAGCTTGTCATGTATTTAAATTTCTATTCTACTATGAATTTATTTGCAGGTCACAGGTCAAGCAACAATTCAAGATGGTGATTACAAGATGCAAAATGAAGATTGCAGCAATGAAGGAATAAATGTTATGATTTTATTGTTTATTTGTGTTTGGTTTCAAGTTTTTCCATCGTGCATTCCTCTCTAAGCACTCCTTTCATTGACTTTTAATGTTTAGCTCAAATCCATGTTTCTTATAATACAATTTATCTATCAAACCAATGGTGAGATCTTAGTAACCAAACAATGGAGAGATATGGGATGAAAACTCCATCATATATTCCTTAGTATCCTACAATTATATTGATGTTAAGGATTCCACATGCATAAATTCTAGAGGAAAGGTCAAGCATTGTATTTTAATTATGAATATTATGTGGGGATTTCTTTCTTATACATTCATATGGACCTAATAATATTAATATGTTATTTATATTTTAAAGCTAATTTAAATTTTATTTATTCTAGAAAAAGAAAACAAAAATATGAGTAACCAAACAATGGAGAGATATGGGATGAAAACTCTATCATATATTCCTTATTATCTTACAATCCTCTTGATACTATGGATTGCACATCATAAATTCTAGAGGAAAGGTCAAGCATTGCAGTTTAATTATGAATATTATGTGAGGATTTCTTTCTTATACATTCATATGGACCTAATAATATTAATATGCTATTTATATTTTAAAATTAATTTAAATTTTATATATTAAAGAAAAAAATGTGTTTTTCTCATTTATCTTATCATTATAATTTAAGGCTTCGGTCGTTTACCAAATTTTATTTTTTTAAAGTGTATTTCTCCTATTTGTATATGTTGACATTGTTGAGGTATATTGATTTCTAGATTGGAATGGAAAAAAAATCAGAGATATCCATATGCTTTTTAATTTTATGTTAATGTCTTTTAAAATATTAGAGGTATTCATTTGAGTTATAAAGTTTAATAATTATTTTCAATGATAAAGCAAGTTCTTCAAAGAAAATATAGGGAAGTTTTGCTATACTAATTGACATTATTAGCTATATTTTGAAATCTAAAACTTTCAATACATAATTTGATGATTTTACTAGCTACTTATCAAAAGATTTACTAATAGATTGTAAATAAAAATGGATGTAAATGAAGAAAATATAAAGCAATGATAAAAATAGAAAACCTATTTATAACAAAATTAATATTCTTAATTAAAAATTGTATAGAACTTGTAATGAGGACACCTTAAATGTTGAATAGAGGAAGAGGATTGTATTTTTTAATTAATCTATATTTAATATAAAAAGTCTTTAATATTATAGTTTTCTATTTCTCAATTATAAATTTAAAAATCAATTTATTTGAAAACTAATTTATATTTCATTTAAAAATTAAACTTTACTTAATATATAATTTGAAAAGAAAGAATAATAGAATAACAATGTTCCTTTTAAAAAAATGATGGACTTAATGTTTTTTAAATATTTTTAATAATATAGATAAATTTTATTGAAATCTAGATTTTAATTTTAATTATTTATAACCTTGAAAAAAATTTAAATACATTAATAAATATATTTTATATTAAAATATGGAAACATTCTATTATGATCAAGATTTCAATTTTGAACTTATTATAAAAACCATATTTTTAAAAAGTCACATAGATTTTAGTTGATTTTAATTTTAATTATTTATAACCTTGAAAAAAATTTAAATACATTAATAAATATATTTTATATTAAAATATGGAAACATTCTATTATGATCAAGATTTCAATTTTGAACTTATTATAAAAACCATATTTTTAAAAAGTCACATAGATTTTAGTTGAAATTTAGAAAGATTTGATTGAAATGAAAAATTAATTAATTAATTTTAGAAAGGTGATGACTTGTTTTAATTCTTTTTTTAAATGGAATCAAGTTTAATTTTTAAAATATTTTTGGCTTGCATGTCAAAAAGAAAAATCTAATAGTAATTGGTTTTTATATCTTATTTTATTTTATTTTTTAATTTTACAACTAAAATGATGACCTATCTTACAAAGTAAAAGTAGTAAATAATATTTTATTTAAATGTGTATAATATAAAATAATTAGTAGTTACCAAATTTATTATTCTTGATGACTCTAATGTCATTCTTCATCCTAGCGATAAGTATGGAGGTATTATCCCCCCACCTAGAGCTACCCATGACTTTAACGACTTCGTTAAAAATAATGCTCTTTTTGATGTTCCCCCACAAGTTGGATCTTTCACTTGGACTAATAGAAGAGTTGGGTTTCACTGGATTGCAGTTAGATTGGATAGATTTTTGTGTTCACAATGTTGGAAATTGGAGAATTATATTATCCAATCGGATATACTACCATATTCAAATTTTAACCATTTCCCTATTCAATTGTCCATTCTTCCATCAGATTCTCCTCCTAATAGTTTTTCTAGACCATCTTTTAAGTTTGAAAGTGTATGGTATCGTCATCCCCACTTTGATCACCTCTTAAAAAAATGGTGGAAAGATGCTCCACTAGAGCCAAGAACCAAAATATTTTAGTTTCACAAGAAAATGCAGTATGTCAAAGGGGTTTATCAAGATTTGGAATAAATATGTTTTTAAAAATATTTTTGAGGAGAAAAAAGTGGAGAAGAAAAACTAGTTGAGATTAATGAACATTTTTTACTACATGGTTTAAATGCTTATATGCATTTAAGACGGAAGAATTTACAAGAGGAGTGGTCTGGTTTATGTAAGGGAGAAGAAGATTATTGGAGACAAAGGTCTAGAGAATTATGCTTCAACAAGGGGACTAGAATACTAAGTTTTTTCATGCATATACCAAATAAAAGAACACAATCTTTACAATTCATGACCATCTAGGAAATTTGATCTCTAACGCTAAGGGCATTCAAATTGAGTGTAAGATTCTTCTCCAATCTTCTTTTCCCTCCACCACAGAATCCCCGATCTTCCCACCTTGTGGATGAGATCTTGGATTCCATTCCTTCTTTGATTATGCAACAAGACAATTTGATTCTTATGGCCCCTTTTACTCTTTTTGAGATTCATGGTGTAGTATTTTCTATGCCTGCTGACAAGGCACCAAGCCCTGATGGGTTCACTACATTATTTTTTCAAAAATGTTGGGATGTAATTTGTTTTGAATTGCTTGAGGCTCTAGAAGAATCTAGGAAAAATGTTTCCATTTTGAAGAACTTTAATACCACCAATATTTCTCTCATCCCAAAGGTTAATGATCCTTATTCTTTTGTTGATTTTCATCCTATTTCTTAATGTAACACTATGTATAAGATTATCACAAAGGCTATTTATTTGCAACTTAAGCCCATTATTCCAAAAATTATATCAACAGAACAAGGGGGTTTTATCCCTGGTTGAGAAACAACAAAGGGAGCTATAATAGCCCATGAGACCCTTCATTCCATCAAAGAACATAATATTTCATCCTTTGCTGTCAAATTAGATATGATGAAGGCTTACGATAAGATGAATTGTTCTTCTCTTCTCTAGTCCTTCATCAATTTGGTTTTTTTTCTAGGTGGTGTAAATGGATTAAAGCTTGCATTTCAAGTGCTCATTTTTCTATTCTCATTAATGGTGTACCAGCAGGTTTCTTTGCCTCTTCCCAAGGAGTTCGTCAAGGTAACCCTCTTTATCCATTCTTGTTTATCATTATGGTAGAGGCCCTCAGCAAACTTATAATTCTTTTAATCAAAAAGGGTTATGGAAAGGTATCAATATTATAGATACATCTTTGTCCATTCCCTTTTGCTAATGATACATTACTTTTTGGATCATCTACATATCAAGAAGCACAGAGTACGAAGAAATCCATTGACCTATATACACAAGCTTCTAGTCAATGTATCAATGCAACTAAATCTAAAATTTATGTTTTTAATACATCCCAATTGGTTTCTCAAAGAATAATTCATCTTCTTGGTTTTCCCCATGATCATTTACCTTCTACTTATCTTGGCATTCCATTTTTTATGGGATTAAACAAACCCTCTTATTAGAAATCTGTGATTTATCGTATCAATAGTAGAATTAGTGCTTGGAAGCTTTGCTGGTTATCCCTCTCGAGTAGAATTTTGCTTATCAAAACTGTTCTTTCTGCCATTCCTAACTATTACTTCTCCATTCTACAAGCCCCCAAAGGTATCATCTCTCAATTGAAACTTTAATCCGTACCTCTCTTTGATTAGATAATATGAATGGTTAGAAGAAAATACCACTAATTTCTATTCATGCCATGTCAACCTCTTATAGAATAGGAGGCATCAAACTTCCCAACATTACCAATAGGAATAGGGCTTTTGGTGCTAAACTTGTTTGGCAAATGTATAAAAAATCCTCTGCCAAATGGTGTCGGCTTTTGCAAGAGAAATATTTAGATAAAACCTTCAAAGTTCTTACTATGATAAACCCACCAAAGGGGTCTATCATTTGGGATTTCATGATGGCTTCTCAAGAATTTATTGCTTCATTCATATCATGGCAAGTGAACAACAGAGATAGTGTCATTTTTTGGTTTGATTCAATGAATGGGTTCCCCCTCCCTTGCCACTATTGATTCTATAAAGGATTTTTGAAACATAGTGATTCAAGCTTGGGGGACATCCTTTTCTACTTATGTCTCAGCTATTCATAGTTTCACAAGGCTTGTCATTTGGCAAGACCCCTCATCTCTTCCTATATCCTGATGAGTCCTGATAGTGCCCTGTTTTTGTTAATCTTTTGCCTCATACATTTCCCACTTCTTTGGCATAAAATTCCCTTTTTGCTAAACTATTGATAGGAAATTAGAATATTTAAGTACTTCTCTAAAGAGGGAAGAATAGTTCCTAAAAGGTTATTAAGTTTATGAAAATGATATATTGTGATTGATGCTGGTACAGGAGCTAAGTAAAACAAGGATGTGTAAGAGTGGAGCTAGCCATTTGAAGTGGACGAACAGTTTGAAAACTATAGTTTTTCTATGATATTTTCAGCAAATAGTTTGAATGTTTAAAATAGAATAGTTTCTGGCTATATGTTATTTTAGCCAGACAGTTTTGTAAATTGTTATGTATGGCCAACGACCAAAACATACTATTATCCATGTTTAGGAAACAGGCCAGCGGCCATTCTAGGTAGTTTTTAATATGGTTAAAGATTTTAGGCTATATAAGTGAATGTGAATTAAAAGACATATCATCTATAATCTATAAAAATACACTGTTCCAGATTACCTCTGAATTTTTAAGGCATGGTTTTCAAGTAGCAGTTGGTGTTTTATCTCTCACCTCATGAACCAGAGGAAGGCCCCCTCTCAGGAAACTTGGTGAGATTCCAGTAGATTACTTTGTAAGTATTTCAGTATTGTTGATTGCATGTGTTTCTCTTAGTTTTGATTGTGTGCATTTATAATAAGGTTGCCATATATGTTTGCTAATAAAATTCACACAGAGCTTGCTGATTAATCATGAATTCAATTGTTTGATGGAATTATTGATTGCGACAGTCTTATAAAGGAATTGTTTGATGTTAATACATAAATCTGTTATATAATACTATTCGTTATGTTCTTCCTACCACTCCCATTCAGCCTTGGTACTCATAATATCATCCTCTGTATTCCCCTTACTGTATCCTTTTAGTCGTTAAACCATAATATTTATCATACTCACAACTTTCTGTCACCATTACAATATTCCCCATCACCCTTTATCAACTTCCTATCGTACCTTATTTTTGAAACCAACCCATTGGAAACAACTTCCTATCGTAGTCTAAGTAGATTACATTAGACAAAAACTCTGCAACAAGCATTCATTGAGATTAATTGTTTAAAAGATTGTAATTTGTTGTTAATAGTATTTGGGATTAATTAATTAAAGGAGTGTTAAAGTATTTGTGATTAATTGGTTAAAGTGAGTTGATAATATTCATATCATTCATAAAGACATTATGTTTTGTTTCCAGGTGTGAACTTTAGATTAGAATTCATTTGCAAAAGTAGTCTTAGATGTGTGGTAATTTAGATAGTTCAATTTATCAACAAGTATTAATTGCATTCATAAACCGCCTAATTTATTATCTTCACCCCTTGAGAAAATAGTTGTGATATCTCTCGTAAGTCCATGATTCTCGGATTGACATTTTAGGGGTAATTTTTGATTCAACTATATCCATATAAAGGCCTTCCAATTGAACCTCGGTTTTACCCAACTTATCCCACAATCAGGTTGCTTCTTTCAAACAAGTACTAGCTAAAAGGAATGTATTTATGTCTAATCATCTAGATTGCCTCTTTTGGGTTCCAGCTAAAGATGGAAAATACTCTATTAAACCAGGATACTTGCCCCTCCAACACAACTAGTATAACTAGGGCACATGTTGTGCTTTTGAATTCTACTAAAATAGCTCAGTTTTGCCAAAAGCAAGATGGTTTGCATGGCTTGCACTAAAGAACTAAATTTTAACCAGTGATCATCTTCACAAGTTGAACATTTCTAATCCCTTTAACTATGTGCTATGTCTGCAAGTTTTAGAAACAATAGATCAACTCCTCTTAAACTGCCCTTTTGTCCAAGATTGTTGGCATTTTGTCCTTGATAAGCTTAATTTTCATATGCCATTACCTAATTCTCTATGGGATTTATTCCAATCATGGCCAATCTTATACTCTAAATCAATGTATACATGTCTTTGGAAGTGCATCCCTACATCTATAGTATGGGCAATTTGGTGGGAAAGAAACAAGAGAATTTTTAGACATACGTTATCTTCAATATCTCAATTTTTAGAAGGATTAGAGAGATCAATTTTTGAGCTTGTTAATGCTTCAATAAGTAAATATAAGGGTAAACATGTTTTTTTCTTCTTGGGATGGCTATTTTATTCAGTGGTGGAAGGGTTTACTTTTTCCTCATCTTCCTACTCCATTATGTCCATCCAAGATTCCTCTTATGTGAGTACAATCCAAGTGGATTCCTCCAAGTGAGGGCCTTTTCAAACTTAATTTTGATGGGGCCTCTAGAGGAAATCCAGGAAACTCTGGCTATGGCATATTCATTAGAGATTTTAATGGTTGTGTGATTGCAGCAAAATCATCTTCTCTCCCTCAGTATACTAATAACAAAGCTGAGGCCTTGGCCTTGCTTTTTGGTTTGGAACTTGCAAAATCACTTTCTATATCTAAGTTACATGTTGAAGGAGATTCATCCATTATTATTAATGCATGTATTAAACATCATTTATATAATTGATCCATACAGTGTATATTACATCATGTATGGTCTCTTCTTGATTCAATCTCTAAATGTTACATCATGCATACTTATAGAAAAGGCAATCTTTTAGTTTATTGTCTGGCTAATTTGGGTACTGACAAGGTTTATATTAACTCTTTAATTTCCCCACTTAACCTCCTTGATCTCCCCAACTTGGTAAATATTATGACAAAATAATATGTTTAGAATAAGGTTGAGTCCTCCTCATATTTTATTTGATAGTAAATCATGACTTCTCTATGATTTCGCAGGTTTTTTCTTTTATGGCTCTCACTTGTTCTTTTGACATATTATATGTAGGTCAGGGTCTTGGATTACACTTGCATCAGATGGATTTCTAATATCATGGTCTTAATTGAAGTTTTTGATGTAGATTAGTGATGGTAATCTCTATGATAGCTCTAGTTGGGCTCTGGGTCTTGTCTCTGGCACCAATCAATGAATTGTATTCATATGAGTTTTGGGCTCTTTGTAATTAATATTTTCTTGATTTGGAAATCTCTAGGACAAGTTTCATTAGCATTGATTGATATTCTCTCTTGATGTAGTATTTCTTCTTCTACATCCTTTTTTTTGTATTAGGTAATGACCAGAGTTTTTCTTTTCTGTTTGTTTTCACTAAGAGCTTTTTTGAACCTGTTATTATTAATATAAATATAATGTTTCACCCAAAAAAAGGCTAAATTTATGGTTATTTTTATTATTTTTCTTAAATGATAAAGTATGAATTTAAAAATCATAATCCTAACACTGTACTCTTATCCCAAGTGCACTTTAATACAAACCCTAAACTTAAACAGTATTCTAACAATGTTGTAAACCCATATGCTAACCCTATTCCTATCCATATTGTTAAATACTAGATGTTAAACCCTAACCCCAACTCTTAATGATAATCCATAATCATAATTTATAGACTATAACCTTAATTACTAACCCTAATGAAAACCTTCCTGACCTTAACCATCATACCAAGAATTGTGTAAACCCATAGCCTAACTCTAATTTTATACATAAACTTAAACCCATGACTAGCCATTTGTAGAAAGTACATCTAACACACACTACCTATTGAATTTATATTTTATTTGATATCAAATATTCAAGTAGAAGTTTAGATTTTAGATTTTCTCTTTATATCTAGATCTGAACCTAGTCAATGTAGAGTTTCTCTTTTTTTTCTAACTTATCTTCACTATCTTAAATCTTTTTTTAAAATTTAAATGATAATAATATTTACAATTGTATTGAAAATCTTAAGACCAATTAAAATGATTTAATGTAAAATTATGTTAACAAAATATACAAGATAAGATCTTCGAATGATAAAAGTGAACTAGATTTCATTAAAACTATCACATTTTTATTTTTAAAAATGTGTACTTAGTCAACTCAATGAAAAAACATAATAGAGTTGAGTTGTCTAATGTTTAAATTTAAATATTGCCAACATGGTTGTCAAGTTTACATCTATATGGTTGAGTGCATGGCCACAAAGATGATCCTAGGAGGACAGACTGCTTGATTTAGGTGGATATGAACTATACTAAGGTTGATGTATGAAAACATATGTAATTTATTGAATAATATCCAACTATTTATAATACTTATGTCAATAAGTTGGGGCTAAATATGTTCCTACGGAAATGAGCCAAACTCAACAACGTTTGCATATGTATACATATAGATCATCTTCTAAAATAAGAACAAGAGTACTTGAGAATTTGCATGGATATGCAAATTTTAGCTTATCAGCAATATGTTATTTTTCAATAATAAGTTTCTCTCAAATTCTCATGACATTTTTTATAGTCTAAAATAAAATTATTACAAATGTCTTTAGAAATAATATCCAAACAAGATCTAAACATGTGTGTTGGGTTAATATTATAATCCAATTTAAGTCATTCATTCTCAAAGTTTTATTATTTTTTCATTTTGATTTTTTGAAATTCAAACTATTACATTTAATGTCATATTGAAGTCTATTCTTTGATCAAAACCATATTATTAATTATGTCACCTAAAATATAAGAGGATTAATAGTTGTGTAGATGATAAAGTAAGTCAGTAAATTTTTAATATAAAAAGTACGTGTAATTCATGATCAAGTTATTTTTTTAAGATATAGAGTAAAAATGAATGTAAATGATAAATGGTAAATTATATTAAATAAAAGAGATAGAGGTGAAGTGTAAATTAAAATTAATTATATTATAGTATATTGCTTGTATTATATATTTTAGTTAATATAATATGAAGATTTTGTATTTTTAATGTAAATATATAGTGATTGAATAATTGGTTAGAGGCATTCATTATTAGTTTATAGTAGTAAAAGAACAATTTCCAAAAAAGGGCTTCCCTAAAATATTATATGTAACATGATAAAGGAAAATGTAAATATAATTAAAATATATATAATATAATATAATATTTTTTTCAAAGGTAATATAAAATAATATGTAACTAAGGAGAGGACGGGCTGGATGGGCGCTCTCACCTTTTTTGAATTAGCTAGTTTGCAGGAAGGCAGGAAATTGGTTGGGGAGAATTTGGCAGGAGGTACAGATCCTAGAGGAACTAGAGGGGGTACTGAGAATAATCTACCAAAGAATGATGGGACAGAAAGTATCTTTATGGCCAATGTGAACAATGGAAAGTCTATGTGTGATTTAGGCACATGTTGTGGGGTCTGAGACCCTCTCTTGGATTCCCCTTCTGTAATTCACGGGCTAGGGTAGGTTTCTGAGAAGGATAAAACCCCTTTGGTTATTGTTGAGACCAATAAGGAAAAGTTTTTTGAAGGTCCAAAGGTAGGGTTTTCAGAGCAAAGGATTTGGTCTTCTCTTTTGTGGCAAAAAACCTAATGGTAAATCATCCTTTCCACTGGTGACTGCTAAATCTTGTTGGGAGAAAGGTGAGTTTCAAATCTTTATCTCAGATCCTTTAGTTGATTTTTCTATGTCTTCCATGGATTTCACCCTAGTGGGAACATTTTTAGGGGCTAGACCAGTTTTATATTCTTTGAGGAAAATGGTCAAATGGAAATGTGTTATTAAAGGGGATGTGGATATTGCTCCCATGTCAAATAGATTTTTCTCATTTATTTTCAACTATAAGGAAGATTTGAATTTGGTTCTCTATGGAGGCCCATGGTCATTTAGGAAAAGTTCTCTCACTATTAAAAAATGGGAGCCTAATATGGATTTATCAAACACTTTTTTCTTAACCACTCTGATTTGGGCTAGACTCCCTGGCCTCCCTTTAGAATTTTGGCATGAAGATATTTTTTAAGGCATTGCTAGTTCATTTGGTGAATTGGTGGCTTTGGATAATGCTACGGCTACAAAAACCAAACTTCATAGTGCTAGACTTTATGTTAAGGTGGCAGACTTGAATCATCTTCCAGAAAAGGTGGAATTAATTTCCAAGCTTGGAAAGAAAACACAGGAAATTATTTTTGAAGATATTCCAAATTCCTACTATGCCTATAAAAAATAGGGTCATTTGGTTAAAAATTGTCCCAACAAGAGTAAGAATCATTCAAGAACTAAAAAGGAAGTGAAGAAGACTAAAGTTTAGAAAAAAGTGTGGAAACCTAAAGTTTCTCACCTGAAAGAGAAGGAGGAGATCATGGATTCAAAAGCTCAAGATGAAGCCATTGATAAAGATTTTGAGAATAGTCAAAAGGAAAGAAATAGATCTATGGGGAATAAACATATGCTACAACCTAAGAAAGAGAACTCTGGAAAAGATGATAATGGATCTATGTTTCAATCTGTGAGGCCAGAAAAAAATATAGACGACTTGATAGATTTAGCAAAAGAAATTGTTATTTATCAAAGGATGGAAGATTGATGGGGAGATCTAGATGAGAAGGAGATTCTTGAGAAAGGGGAAATCTTGGTTGACTCTGGAGTTCTATTCAAGGAGACAGATATTACTAAGCGTAAAGATATTGTTCCTTTTAGGAATGATCTTGTCCTAGAAGTTTCAAAGGAGGAAGGAAAAGACTCAAAGCATAAACCAAATCAAAGAAAAAAGGCTGAAAAAAAGACCAATACAGTCTCTAAGGGGGTAGAGACAAGAAGCAGTAAAGTGGATCAGCAAGTTAAGGTGAAACCAAATGATCGTACCCCAAAAAAATTTGGAAGTAGAGTGGATCAGCAAACAAAGGTGAAACTAGATGTTGCTATCCCAGATAAACCTAGAAGAAGATCCTCTAGGAAAACCAGAGAATTAGAGAGTATGCAGAATATTGTTGATGGTATACAAGCAACTATTTTGGATTTTACCCCTAAAAAATAGTAATGAAAATTATAACTTGGAATATTAGGGGGTTGAATAGCATCCATAAACTTGATGTTGTCAGGAATTTTGTTAGAGAGAAAAAGCTAGATTTTCTTTTATTGCAAGAAACAAAGATAGATAAAGAGAAAGCTGAACAAATTAAATCCTTTGAAAATTACTCAATAAATTCTAGTAGTTCAGAAGGTGCTTCAGGGCGAACTTTGATGTTATGGAAGAAAAATTGTTATTCAAGAACCATTTTGAATACTAGTAAATATCTAATGGTAGCCAAAATTACTAGCATTGATCATAAGGAAGATTGGTATATTATCAATATATATGCTCCCAACAATAAGAACCTAAAGGTCTAGGATACTCTCTCCAATATAAAAAGTAAGGACTATCTTGGTCGATGGATCATTATGGGTGATTTTAATGTTCCTCTCTATGACCATGAGAAAAAGGGAGGAAATATGAGTTAATTGGAAGGTAGACTGGATCTTATGGATTTCATTAATAAGGAGGGTTTAATGGATATGGATCTCCATAGAATTTAGTTTACTTGGAGTAATAAGAGAGTTGGTAATGAATGTATTCAGGCTCATCTTAACCATGCTCTTATCTCTCCTGACTGGACAACAAATTTTATTTGTAAGCTGGAAGCCTATTAGAAAATTGGGTCAGATCACTTTCCTCTGATCTTTACTATTGCAAAGATAAACTTCAAGAAAAAATTTCCTTTTAGATTTGAAAAGATGTGGTTGCAGCATCCACAGTTTGAAAGAAAAATGGTTGAATGGTGGAATATAGACATTGAAGGTACTGCTCTCTATAAAGTAGCTTCTAAGCTCAAAAATGTTTAAAAAGAAGTTAAAATATGGAACAAAAACTATTTTGGTAATATCTTTGAGAACAAATTTTCTATCAAGGAAGACATCCAAAAAAATTAGGATAAAATTCATAAGGAAGGATACACTCCTGACCTTATTATAGAAGAAAATGAAAAGTTGGCCCAATATCATGACATCATTACTAAAGAAGAAATCTATTGGAAACAAATATCAATATTGATATGGTTGAGTGAAGGAGACAAAAATACCAAATTCTTTCATCTCTCTACCCTCAAGCACAAAGCTAAAACTCACATTTCACGTCTTAAAAAGGGGGATCTAAAGATTACTGAGGATAAAGACATTATGGAAGAAATGGTTGCCTTTTTTTCTTCTTTAATGCCAGTTGATCCCAATATTAATTTGGACCCCCAGGCTGATTTTCTCAGAGTGATTCCACCTTTGGTTTCAAAGAAACAGAATAAATTGTTAAGCTCTATTCCCAAAGATGATAAAATTTTCAAAGTTGTTTTTTCTCTAGGACGAGACAAAGCACCTAGTCCAAATGGTTTTCCCATGTTTTTCTTCCAAAAATTATGAAAACTTGTTGGAAAAGATGTTTTTGATGTTGTGAAGGAATTTTTTGGAGCAAAACAAATGCTAAAGGAAATCAATTCCACATTCCTCTGTCTGATTCCCAAGAAGATTGGAGTTGATTCTCCAAATCAGTTTAGACTGATCAGCCTTTGTAATTATTTCTATAAGATTATCTCCAAAGTCCTTACTTCTAGATTTCTTTTGGTGATTCCTTCAATTATTGTTGATCAGCAAAATGGCTTCGTCCCAAGTAGACAAATTCTTAATTCTGTTATCTCAACCCATAAGAATATTCATTACTTGTCCTATTCCAATAATAAGGGGTTTATTATGAAAATGGACATTCTTAAGGCCTACGATAGAGTTGAATGGGCATTCCTTTCTAAAATTTTACATGCTTTTGGTTTTGAGCATAAGGTTGTTGGAGCTATTTATCAATTGATTTCAAACTCTTCTATAGTTGTCTTGGTCAATGGTAGTTCTTCTCATTTTTTCAATCCTTCCTGTAGTTTGAGACAAGGAGACCCTTTATCCCCCATTCTTTTTGTTATTATGGCTGATTGTCAGGGGAGATACATAGGGGATCTAGTTCAGAAAGGTGTTATTAAAGGTTTGTAGCTTTCTTCCCAACCTATTATTTTCTCTCATGGTCAGTTTGTTGATGATACTATCTTTATGGGTAAATCTGAAGTTAATGAAGCCAGAAACCTAAAGCAAGCTCTAAATTTGTATTTTTCAACTTTAGGTCAATTGATTAATTAGAATAAAAGTGTTGTGTTTTTTATTAACACCCCTATTCCTAGACAAAAGAAAATTTCTAATATCCTTGTGTGTTCTATAGGATCTTTCCCTTCAATCTATTTGGGTCTACCTTTAGGTTTGAAAGTCCTTGATTCCTTTTAGGAAGATCTCATAAATAAATTCAATAAGAAGTTAGCAGCCTGGAAAGGAAATCTTTTAAGTCGGGCAAGTAAATTAATTCTTCTCAAAGCTTGTCTTCAAAGTCTACCTGTGTATGTGAATTTAATGATGTTAGGAAAACAATGAAATAAACAAAGCATTCACAAAACCAAACTAATAAAACATATAAAGAGAGACAAAGTGAGGTCCTCAAGTGAGAATATGAGCCATGGATAGGCTCTCTCAATGAGGATGATCACTTGATTTTAGAGATGTGTCCATTTGATAAGATGTATGCTTGATTGCTTCCAAAGGCTTCAATGGATGTTTGATGGCTTTTTGGTGTGAGTGAGTAAGATTGGTAAAATGGCTTCTCAAAATAGCATTATAAGTTTATGGTAATGCATTGTGCTTAAAATGGCTTGGGAGGGGATTCCTTAAATAGGCAAAGGGCTTGAGGGATCGATGGCTAGGATGGAAGGAAAGGAAAAAGCTTATGGAGGGCTCAAATTGAATGAGAGGAGAACACATGGATTGTGCTTCCTTATAGCCAATCAGGGAGTGACACATGTCACGGGGTCATTGGTTAGAGCAAGAGGGGTTGAGGGGTCAACAAAGGAGGCTCAAACCTCATAAAGACCTTCATAATGGCTTTTTAAGAGCAATAAATGGGCTTGTAAGAGTCATTTATGGCTTGTAAGAGCACTTATGACTTGGTGGTTGGGATATTTTGAGGGGAGACTTTGGCTTGGTTTAGGAAAGTCTTAAGCTTGCTTAGGAATGTGCAAATGATTAGGGGATGGGTTAGGCTTGGGTTAGGATTAGTTTAGGGATGTTAGAGATGTGCAAGTGGATGGTATTGATGAGGGTGGGTGAGTTAATGGCTAAGCTTAGTTAGTATGGGTGGATGGGGTGGATTTAAGCTAATGGAGGGATTTAGGATAGTTTTAGGATTATTAGATTTGAGGGTTTTATTTATTAAAGTGATTTTAATAAATTTGGAATTTGGAATTAGATAGGAGAATAGGATTTAATTAAATAGGAATTTAATGATGGCAAAGGATTAATTAAATAGGAATTTAATTAATGATGCTTTTAGCTAAATAGGATTACCAAAGCGGTGTAATCAAATTTAGGTGTCTACAATACCAACTTATGCTTTGAGCCTTTTTAGAATTCCAGTGAAATTTGCAAATGCTATTGAAAAAAATCGGAGGATTTTTTTATGGACTGGGACTGAGGAAAAAAAGAGACTGCCTTTAATTGCTTGGGACCAAGTTTGTAAGCCTATCAGAGAATGTGGACTAGGAATCAGGACAATAAGAAGTATGAATAGAGCTCTTTTGGCTAAACAAGGATGGAGAACTTATCATGATGACAAAGAATGGAGCACTATATGGAAACATAAGTACCTTTTCAATGTTAATACTTTAGTTGATTTCCTTTCTTCTCTTGATTTCCTTTATCCATATGCCATATGGGGAGTAGTTCAGGGAACAAAGAATACTCTTGGAAAGGGTTGTTCCTAGAAAATTGGAAATGGGCAAAAGTTGAGATTTTGGGAAGATGTTTGGTTAATGGATCATCCTCTACTAGAAGACTTTCAAGATACTGCTCAAATTGACATATGTAAGCAAAGGTATGGCATTTTAGTGAGTCATTATTGGCATAACAACTCTGAGGTGAAATTGACTGATATTGATCAAGGTTTCAATAACATACAATTAAATTTGAATGCTTTTTCTCTATATCCTACTTATGAGGATGAGATGATATGGAATGCTAATCCTAGTGGTCAATTTAAAGCTTCTACTCTTTTTACTTCTAGGAAGAAGGGTAATCATCCTTTTTGGTCTCAAGCTTGGATTAAGGGTCTCATACCTAAAATAAACATTTTCTACTAGATTATGCCTCAAAATAAAATCCTCACCCAGGAAAATCTGCAAAAAAGAGGTATTAATGTGGTAAATAGATGTACCTTATGTAAAAATGGATTTGAAGATAGAGACCATTTGTTCTTGAACTGTTCTTATAGTCAACAAGTATGGGCTAAGATTCTTAATTACTGGAATATAACTTGGGTTCATCAAAACAATGTTGAACTTTGTTTTAAAAGTTGGAAGTGTCCTTCTAGGGATCCTGATGTTGAACTGTTGTGGAAAATAACTCTTCCCCATCTCTGGTGGGGCATCTGGAAAGAAAGAAATAATAGAATCTTTAGAAATAAAGATTTGTCAGGATGGGTGCTTGGACAAAATATTGTTACAGCAATAAAGGAAAATTTTAAATCTCAGAGGAAAGCTATTCAAACTTTTCAAATTGACAATCCTTTGCAATCACAAGGTCCTAATTTGAAAATTGATAACCCAAGATTAACTTCTAGATGGAATACTCCTCCTAATGGATGGATTAAAGGGAACTTTGATGGTGCTGCAAAGGGCAATCTGGGAAGAGAAATATGTGGAGGGGTCTTAAGAGATCATGCTAGCAATATAATTGATGCCATTGTAGTTCCTATGGGTAATTCTAATAGCAACATTACTGAAGCTGCTACTTCTCTATACACTATGAAGTTAGCAGTTGATTCAGGTTACCCTAAACTATGGTTGGAAGGTGAATCATTAAATATTATTAACATGCTCAATAAAAAAATTCAATTACCTCATCAATTGAGGAAATGATCATGGAGATTAAATCTCTTATTAATAAATTTGAAAAAATCAAAATATCCCACACTTATCATGAGGCTAATGGGGTAGTTGACTGGGTTGCCAACTATGCAGTCCATATGGGTTATAAAATGGTGTGGATTGGTGAGTTAAACAAGCACATTGATCTTAAAGCTCTTATTAATTATGGTGTTACTCATGCAAAGGTGGGAAAGATTTGTCAAGATTAGAAATTTAATGATTTTTGGTAGTGAGCCTACGGTTGTCAGTGTTCCTTCCCTAAGAAGGTACATTTATGTGATTACAAGGCGAGATTTGCACGTATCATCTCTAAAGTGGGTTTTATGTGATGTGATGAAAATTTGGTATTTGTTTAACTTGTTTTCTTTTGGCTATTGATTGCTTTTAGTTTTAGCCATTCTCTGTAATTCTTTGAAAATGGGAGGTGAACCACGTAAACAAGAACCCAAAAATTGCAATGAATGGAAGGCTAGGAAGGATGTTTGGAAGATTTTGTAGAAGGGAAAGGTGACCAGTTATTTGGAACACCTTCACGGGTTCAAACCGCATGTCACTATGGCCTTTTTCAGAAATTGGACTGAGGATAGGGTCTTTTAACATGGTGTTACTATGAAATTGGTAGAGGACTTCATAGTTGAGATCACAGGTTTACCCACGAAAGGCATAAAGTTCAGTAAACAAACTAGCATTTCAAATGCTACTTTCAAAAAATTTCCTAAAACGGATGCTAAGGAGAAAAATCTAGAAAAAAGTGGAGATTTCTACGATTTGGAGCAGATAAAGGAAATTTGGTAGGATGTGCTCTCCTATACCCATGAGTATTTCATTTTGGATGGTAGAAATAAAAAAGTACATAAATTTGATTTTGTCTTCCTCAATCATTTCAGACATAAGGATAGACTTTATTTTCCTTTCTATTTGCGATTTTCTTTGCTTCAAAGTTTGCATGCCCATAGGAAGAAGGAGTCACGTCCTATTTTACATGAAGGTTTAATTCTCCTTATTGAGGGTTACTGTAAAAGAAAGTCCATTGTTTCCACTCCTTCATTAGATAAAAATAAGGGTTCTATTACTAATTCTCATTCTAAAAAGAATAAGAATGAAGAGAATGTTAAGGGTAAGAAGAGGATTCTCAAACAAAAACCCTTGCATTCTCAAAAGCACAAGGTGGAAGAGAACACTGAGTCTAAGAACTCTAAAAGGAAAGAGGATGATACTCCAAAGGAAGAGGAAAACATGGATGTTGGAGATTTTAGTTCTAACTTGGAAGGTTACTCAGAGAGCAAAGGAAAAAATGGGAAAGAGGATGAGGAAGAAAATAGTGAAGAAAACACACAACAAGGTAATACTGGTGATGAGGGTAATCAGAGTGCTACTGATGCTGGTGAAGAAGAGATGGAAAAGGCTAAAGAGGACCCTATTACTATGAGGGAGGAGGATCAAACTGTTAAGATTGCTTCACCCACCAGAGAGATTGTGGAATAGGACAAAAATGAGTACCCTCCTGCTATAAGGGAAGAGGAACATATAGATAAGCCTACTTCACCCACCAAAGAGGTTGTGGAAGAGGACAAGAATGATTCTCCACAAAGGGAAACTATGCCTTCCTTTTTGCATTCTGCTAAGCAAAAAGTTGATTCCATACTTCAAGTTGATTCTTGGATTTATAATGAAATAATGGGTTTGAAAAAGAAAATGGATATTGTGCAACAAAATCAGGATATTCACCGTGCCAAAATTAGCCAGTTGGAAGTGCAGGTAGGAAACATCCCAAACAAACTTAAGGATTATGAACAAAATCCAAATGCTTATCAAGGAAAGTGGTAATAAAATGGAACAGGTGACTTCCACTATCTGTGTTGCTATTTCTAGTCTTGGAAAATGCACAAATGAATAGATTATATCACCAGGGTGTCCAAGCAAGAGAACCAGGCAGAGTTCTAGGAAGCGGGCTCAGGAGGTTGTTGGTGTTTTGATTACTAATTCCATTCAAGACACTGTAGAGATTGGAAAAGAGGTTGTCAAAATGATCAAAGACTATAGTAGTAGCTCTCACTATGTTTTGATCTCTGGTTTTTATCTCAACTTTTGGTCATTTTTGCTAGTTGCGGTTATCGGTTTATATTTTTGGTCCTGTTTTCTAGTTTTTTTCTAGTCTTTAAACTAGATTCCAAGTCCTTGTAAAACTTGGGTACTTTTATTGGATATTTTATGTGGTTTTAGGTCCCTGTAAAACCTAATTTTGATGTTGTTCCTCAGTAGGTTTCAGGTCCTTGTAAAACTTGGTGGACTTTAATGCTTTATCTTTTCTATTTTTGTTAAAGGGTTTTGGGGCCCCTTCAAAACCTATATTTACCATAATCTAAAAATATATAAAATAATATGTAGTAATATAATGTTATTTAAAATATAATAATAATTTTAATTTTAATATAATAATAGTGATGTTATAACGCCCCATTTAGGAACCCAAGAGAAATTACCTAACATGTTATGAAGTTTACTGAATTAGTTTTTTTTAAAGTCTAAACAGCATCAAGTAATAATGTAGAAGCAATATACACATACACATCAATTACACATATACAATACAAATATAGAACTTTTTTCCTCAAAGGTTCCTTCACATTGAATCATGTATAAGAAATTTTTATTAATTAATTTAAGTCTCAAGTACACTATTCATAATCATAAAGAAATAATAGGTATATCATCTCATTAGCAAATACATAAGTACAATTGATATGATGAAGTACATCCAAACAACATTCACTGCACAAGTTGTAGGGTATGCGAGAACTGATACAAGTATATCAAAATACATGATAATATATATACATCAATTGAATAAAATTCTCCATTAAGATATGATTAAGAATGACAATGTTACAACTAGATCAACGAACATCCAACATCTATCAATCTGATGGGGACACAAATGGTAAGAAGACACTACCTCCCAACTGTGTGGTCACCTAATTAGGTTCCCACTCCCACCATGTAGGGAAGATAATGAATGATCCATATGAATAAACAAACCATAAGTTGAAATTTGATTGAAAAAGAGGAATATTGTTGAAGAAGACTATGTGTTTCAATCATTGTTTTGTCACTAATGTCAAACCTGCTATTTTTTGGTAAGATAATTTCTTATAACACTAAAGTACTATCACTTAATTGATTGATGAGGAGGATTTGATCAACAAGATGTAACAAAAGCACCTAGAGGAAAAGTTGAGTTATGATTATGTAATGAAGTACAAGAATCAGTTAAGATAGTGATGACATGATGAATTGATGATCTACTTAAGGTTACAAAATGGCTAGCTACACTTAGAAATTTTAGAAGAATAAGTTAAAAAAAGTTTGTATACCAAGCTTGATTGAGTGGATAGTAGATGCCAAGCAAAGTTAGTGCAAGCTAAGTAGAAAGTTAGTCGGAGCTGAGTAAAAGCAAAATCTAGTGGATGCCAAGGAACACAGTTGATGCCGAGTAAAGTTTAGTTGATGTCAAGCACCAATAAATTGTAGTTGATGCCGAGTGATTTTATAGTTGATGCTAAGCAATGCAGTATGTGTTGAGCATCATAAGGTTGATAATGTTGAGTTGCTACATTATGCTAAAGATCAAATATTTGTCGAATCTAAGCTAACAATTTTGTTTTCTTGAAACTTGTGAACCAAGAGGAAGATAAGATTGATGAGTTGGTGGCACAAAATTTGATGTAAACCATTTATAAGAAAATTCAAATGGATTCTAGGAGAAGTTTCTAGAAAAGACAAGATATGGGGTAGATACATTGTATCCTACCTAATCCATTCAAAACCCTAATTTGGATGATGAATAATGAGTGGGAAAATATTCTAATTTTCTATTTATAGGAATGTTTGGTCATGAATAAAAGAGGTTGGTGTCATGTGTGAGAACCTAAGGAGGAGAAGGAATTAAGGGTTTTCATCAAATGACCCAAAAGAAGATTCCATAATGGCATGTTAAGCAAGAAGGCTTAAGGAGATGAATGCTTGAAGGGTGAACAAGTTGTCATAGCTACAAAGTATGAAAGCCAAGTAGAATTGAAAATTGAATGGAGATCTATAATGTACAAGTGAAGTTGTAAGTTGTATCAGATCAAAGCTCTACTATTAATCTCTAACAATTGTATTAGTCTAAGGTAAATCGTTTGGAGTAAGGTTGACCTAACAATCATTAGAAAATCCTTTAATAGGATGGCATTCCAAGTGAATGGCCTAAAGTCCTCTAACAAGGCTCACTTTTAATAGGGTGATTGAAATCCCTTAACCAGGTCACATTTAACAGTGTGTATTGTAACCTTTAACAGGGTTGGCCTTTCATAGGGCATCACTTCAAAAGAGTGAAAAGGAGTAGCATATTATTGGTGGTTTTTCCCAAAATTGGTTTCCACATAAATCATTGTGTCAAGTGTGTTGATGAATGTGTTGTGTTTCATGCTTTACATTTCTACATATTGATTTGATAGTAACATACAAGTTTTAGTAAATACACAATGGATGCATGCATGAGTATGAATGTTTTATGGGTTCACTAAAGCGTGAAAAGTTTTATTTATACATCTAGACCTTGAATAACCTATTCACCCCTCCTCCCCCCATCCCCCCCCACAAACCATAAAACAATCGTAGGTAAGGAATCTTGATAGACAACTCTACCTCAAGAGTAACACAGACTACTAATAAAGAAAAGATAACCAAAATAAAATAGACAATCAACCAATCTAACTCCTCATACTAATTCATCAAATAATATACCAAGTACCAAATTATTATCAAAATCAAGAGCTAAAACTAATGTTAGATAACCACATCAAGTCAAAATCCACTAGTCAAATGTACAATAACCAACAAATAACAACTGTCATGAATGAATGTAAATCATCAACAATAAATACACCACCAAAGGAAAATACAAATTCTATGAAGGAAACTTTAGCTAAATTCTAGAGAGTGTCATGACATGGTCAAACTACTTGAGTTACCTTGGACTAGTCTCTCACTAGACCCTGGAGCCTTAAGCATTGACTTACCCAGGACTAGTCACTCTAGACCTAGGACCCTCAATGTGACCCATGCAGAAGAAGAATACCCTCTCCTGTAGACCAAAAAAACTAGTCATGCCTCTCGCTCAGCATTACATTCCCATCCTTAGCTTATACAAGCACTGAAGGCATGGGTGAGGGAAAATCTCTAACTTATCTTTTTAATGTATCTCAAGGAAAGGGCTAAGAAAGATTTTAAATTACTACATTATCACTTGTTACACAACTTACAATAGGTTAACCTAGTACTGAACACTTTGGGTCTTGAACCCCTATTGTAAAATACTCTCATAGACATGCACCTAGACAACATCTCCTAAGTTCATAGAGCACAATTGTGTCCCATACCACAAAGCAATACTAATAAAATCCAATTCCATAACAAGCAACCCAAAGATAGATTTTTTCTCAAAACCCAAGTCATAATAAATACTTATAAAGATAAACATCATAAACATAAATCTCAATTTGAATCATAAAATACATCATGACATCTAGTCAAATAATCATCATATAGTAAAACTCAAAAGATGCCTCTGGTACACATCCTATGTGGCCAATTAAACAACTCACATAAAAAAAAAGCCATCACAAAATGAAAAGCACGAAAATTCTAGAACAACCACACACACACAAATATATTATATATATCACCTCATGCAATAAGATATACCAAAGGAAACTAAAACAAATTTGAATTCCAGTTGAATAAAACAAGCAATTTGATGTTTGAGGTCCAATTTGATCATAAATATATTCATTAAATATTTTGTTAACTAATTTAATACAAATAAATAAATCATTACTCAAATCTTGAATAAATAAGATAAAAAAATATGCACACTCCTCTTTTACACATAATTTTATGAAATAAATAAATATTACATACACTTTTTTTAATAAAGAAAATAACATATATATAATATATAATCATTATTAAATAATATCAAATACTAACCCAAGATAAATATAAAAAATTAAAACTAAATAGAAATAAGACATGTAACTAAATAATAATAACATTCAATACTGGTAAAGAATTAACTAAGGCAATGAAGGAGCTGGTGTAAGTTTGCTCCCGTTTTTATAGGTTCTGGTTGTTGGTCGGGGTTTCTGGTCTTGCCTCTTACTACTAGTTGTTTAGTAATTTTTATTTTCATCTTTTAATATGTATATTTGACTATATTTATTTTTCAGGTCCTTGTAAAACCTATTTTTTTGCTTGTTACCGTACTTGTAGGTTCCAAGTCCTTATCAAACCTATTGGAATTCTTTTAGATTAACTGAGAGGGGGGTGAATCAGTTAATCAATTAAGGTCCAGATGTCCAAAATAAAACTTTTTCACAATTTATTGAACCCATATAACATTCTTAAGCATGCATGCATTCATTGTGTGTTAACCAAAACTGATATGTTACTGCTTAAACTAACATGCCGAATTGTAAAGCATAAAACAAAACACATCCATTAGTACACTTGACACAATGATTTAATGTAGAAACCCAATTTGGAAAAAACCATCAGTAACATGCTACTCCTTTTTCACTCTTCTGAAGTGATGCCCTATTAAAGGCCAACCTTGTTAAAGGTTACAACACACACCATTAAATGTGACCCGGTTAAGGGATTTCAATCACCCTATTAAAAGTGAGCCTTGTTAGAGGACTTTAGGTCATTCACTTGGAATGCCACCCTGTTAAAGGATTTTCCAATGACTTTTAATTCAACCTTTCTCCAAAGGATTTACCCTAATCTGATACAATTGTTAGAGAGTAACAATAGAGTTTGATCTGATACAACTTTCAACCTTACTTGTAGATTACAGATCACTATTCAGTCCTCAACTTTGCTTGGCTTCCAATCTTTGTAGTTCTGATAGCTTGTTCACCCTTCAAGCATTCATCCTTCTCTAGCCTTCTTGCTTAGCTTGCCATTGCAAACTTCTCCTCTTGGGTCACTTGACGAAGCAAACCCTCTTCCTTCACCTTGTCATATTTTTGCATCCAAAAACTCTCTAACTTCCAACTAGCTTTGCTTCATGACTAGAAATCCCTACATATAGGAAATTAGAACTCTTTTTCCCACTCATTATCCATCTCAAAAATTAGGGTTTTTGATGGATTAGGTAGGATACAATGTATCTACCTCATATCTTGTATTTTCTAGATACTTCTCCTAAAATCCATTTGGATTCACCTCCAAAATGATTTACATAAGATTATGTACCTCTAGCTCATCAATCTTATCTTCATCCTAATTTATAAGTTCCAAGAAAACAAACTTGTTGGCTTTTATTTGATGAATCTTTGATCTTTTTCATAATGCAATAGCTCGACATTATGAATTTACTAATGCTCAGCACATACTGTGTTACTCAGTACCAACTAGATTTTGTTGGTGCTTGGCACATACTAAAAATCACTCAGCATCAACTACCTTTCTCGGCACCTACTAACTTGCTTGACATCTTCTAGTTTACTCAGCATCCACTAGAAATTTCTTTTACTCGGCTCCAACTAACTTTTTGCTCAGCTTGCACTAACTTTACTCAGCACCTTCTATCAACTTGGTCAAGCTTAGCAAATGAACTTTGTCCAATCTTTTTCTTCTAAACTTTCTAAGTGTAGCCAATCATTTTATAACCTCACATAGATCATCAATACATTATGTTATCACTGTCCTAACTAATTCTTACACTTAAGACATAATCATAACTCAACCTTTCCTCTAGGTACTTTTGTTACATCTTGTTGATCAAATCCTTTTCATCAATCAACTAAGTGATAGTGTTTGAAACATATAAGCAATTGTCTTACCAACATGTAGCAAGTTTGACATTAGTGACAAAACAATGACTGAAAACACTTCTTCAACAATAATCAAATGATATTTTCAATCATATATCAACAAAACCTAGCAGGACTTTTAGCTTGATTATCTAGTTTTCTTTGTTTTTGTATGGGGTTTTGCATCCCCTCAAAACCTATTTTTACCATAATCCAAAAATGATAACATTTAATTTCAAGTCATGCAT